>VMDO01038672.1:0-13270 GCA_007922755.1 Pedetes capensis
TCATAGTAATCCCTGACAATTTTGTGTATTTCGTTGGAGTCGGTGGTTATGGATCTGTTGTCTTTCATAATCCGTACTATGTTAGATTTTTCCTTTTTCTTTTTGATGAGATTTGCCAGAGGGGTGTCTATTTTATTAAACTTTTCAAAGAACCAACTCTTAGTCTTATTAATTTTTTGAATTATCTCTTTAGATTCTATATTTTCATTACCTGTGTTTCATATTCTAGACCCCTGACTTTGAGGCTTATTACAAAAGTGAAAGCCTGCAGCTGTAGCCCTGTGGCATCCCATCCCGTCAGATCTTGGAAGCTAAGCAGGGTCAGGCCTGGTTAGTACCTGGATGGGAGACCGCCTGGGAACACCAGAAGCTGTAGGCTTGAGAGAAGGACCTGGCAACCCCCTCCCAAAAATCAATCTGCCATTGAAAACCCTATGAACAGCAAAAAGCCCTGCCAATAGTGTTTCGCCTGTTGTAAGTAGGGTCCTGAAGAGTCGGACACTGACTCGAAGGTACCTAACAACAACGACAACATAAAAGTGAAAGAACAATACATTTTTCACATTATTATTATTATTATTATTATTATTATTTGCATTTGGCCAATGTGTCCTGTCCACAGTCCTCAATGTTACTGTATAGCCATTGCCAGAGCAGATGATTCAGCTGTAAACAGTTCTCTGGAAACCCTTCTGATCTTGGACAACAAAATTTCAGCGATGGTGAAAACCCAGATATCATCTGCCCCTGGATAAGAAGGGGACTGCGAAAAATAAAGGTAGTCTCTAATGCTGTGAACCTATTGTCAGGGAAGGCAGCATGCTGTCCAGTGCTGGCCTGGAATTCTCAGTTAGGCTGTGTGTTCTGTTGAGCATCAACAATTTCACGGAACACCAGCAATCAAACAAGGTTGGTTATTCTATAGCCATGGTGGATCAAGACAAAAACCAAGACCATTCCATGATCATGAACATTGCTCAAATCACAAAAATGATCAAATATTCCCTTATCTTGGCTAATATAAGCAACTGCTGCTCCTTTGTCAATAACTATATTATTTCACGCTCATCTCTCCCCAGATGAACTTTGTTAAGACACTCAATGCTAGAATTGTTTCTGTTACCTGATAAGCATGCAAACCAGAGCAAAGCCCTGCTTCCTTAACAACTTTCATCAATCATCTGAGACAAACTCAAGTCTTGTAATGTTTGCTAGCATCTTCCTACTGAGATGTCCCACGGTTCCCCATGGTGTGCATTCTCCGTCCCTGTGACATACAGTAAACCCAACATGCTTGCTGTGGTGTGTTTGGGGTGGTATGTGACTGTACAGTATAGATAGATGGAGTGATATGTTGTCATTTTTATAAGTCAAAAGTGGTTACATGTTGGCTATTTCATCTAGTTCAACTTAACACAACACACATGACAGTTTCAGGGGACATCTCTGAGAGTCAGTGGCAATTCTAAAAAAACCCCACTGTTATTTCTCGATGCTACACTATTCATTAAGAGTTAATAGGAAATTGGGCTAGAAACACTAAATTAGATTTAAATTAATTTTCTCTGGAAGGGGAAATGAGAGGTAAGTAGATATTGGCTAGGCTTGAGAGAGTTTATACTGCAAGTCAGATGAAAGAAGAAAGGCAAAGCTGAAAAACCTGCAGGGAGAGAATAATGACCAGAATCCCAAAAGTGTGGAAAGACTTGGGACTTAGTGCTTGGAAAAGAGTAGCCCAGGAAACAGTCATTGCAAACTCTAATGCTTATGACTTACTTGTCATTGTTGTTAGGTGCCATCAAGTTGGTATCTGACTCATAGCAACCCTCATAGGGTTTTCAATGGCTGACTGTTTCAGGATTGCCTTGGGAGTGGATTGCCAGGTCCTTCTCCCATTTATGCGGTGCTGGGAATTGAACTCAGGACCTCAGAGACTGCAGCGCAGCGCTCTACCAACTGAGCTAAATCCCAGCCCCTTAATTGTAGCAGTCTGTTTTAAAAGTCTTGCAAGTTGAGCATTGAAAACATCATGCTAAGTGAAAGAAGCCAGTCACAAAAGAATATATTCCATTCATATGGAATACTCAGGTAGGCAAATTTAAACAGACAAAAAGATGATTTACTATTATCAGGGGGTATTGGTATTGGAAAAGGGTAGTGGTATTAGAAGAGAAAATGGCTATTAATGAGTACAGTTTCTTTTCTTTTTCTTTTTTTCTTACTTTTTTTTTTTTTTTTTTTTTTTTTTTTTTTTTTTTTGGTACTGGGGGTTGAACCAAGGACCTTGCGCTGGCATGCTTCGCAAGTGCTAGACCACTGAGCTGCCCCCCCATCCCAATTTTTTTCTTTTTGAGACAGGGTCTTGCTAAGTTATACAGACTGCCTCTAGTCTTGAATCCTTCTGCCTCTGCCTCTCGAATCGCTGGGATCACAGGCATGTGCCACTGCATGCAGCTGGGTACTGAATTTCTTTTGTGGGATGGTAAAGGTGATTATAGTGACAGTCATACAACTTTGTCAATATACTAATAATAATTTCACTTGGTGTAAGTTTATGGTATGAGGATTATACCTCAATAAATATATTTTTAAAGGATTACAAATAAGTATTCAATTTATTATGTAATTTATTTAATGTAACCCCCTAAGAGGTCAGTATTAGTATCTGCTTTTTTAAAAAAATAGTATTAGATGGTTGAACCCCAGGACTTGCAAATGCTGTGCCACTGAGCTGCACCTCTAGCTCATTTTTTACTTTTTTTTTTTTTAATTTTGTTATGGGGTCTTACTAAGTTGCACAGGCTGCTGTTGCCTCAACCTTGTGATCCTCCTGCCTTAGCCTTCCCTGCTGGAGTAAAAGTGTGTGCCAGGACAGAATTCCTATTTTATGGATGTTGTTGTTAGATGACATGGAGTCAGTGGCCAACTCATAGTGACCTTACGTACATCAGATGAAACACTATTGTCAGTGCTTCTCTGTTATTCATAAGATTTTCAAAGGTGGATTGATTTTGAAGGGTGGGTTGCCGGGTCCTTCTCCCAAGCCTACAGTGTCTGGTGTTCCCAGGTGGTCTCCCATCCAAGGACTAACCAAGTCTGACCCTGCTTAGCTTCTGAGATCTGATGGGATCAGATGCCACAGTGCTATGGCTGCAGGCATTTTATGGGTAAAGAAGTTGAAATACAGTGAAAAAAGAAAGAAGTAAGGGCAATTCTTTTTATTGGAATAAGAGAAACAGATATATATGTGGGTATCAAAATTTCTGGTGACTCACCATGGAGAAGTTGAGAGGCTTCTTGCATGAGGGCTTCTATTTTAATTTTTCCTCTTGAAGCAAAAGTGAGGTTACATGGGAAGGTGTGGGGAAAAGGGTGGTAGAGAATAAACAACTTTGTGAAGGTGGGTAAATTTCAAAAGAGCTAAGTTAGTCAAGCTTAGTAAATAGATTACCAAGAAACACCGAGGAGACTATAAGGCTGTTGCTGTTGTTAGGTGCCTTTGAGTCAGGTCTGACTCACAATGACCCTATGTACAACAGGACAAAACACTACCCAACACTGTGCCATGCCCAGCACTATGTCAGTTCTTCTATACTATTCATAGTTTTCAGTGGCAGATTGTTTCAGGATTGTATCAGGAGTGGGCTGTCAGGTCATTCTCCCATTTTCACGGTGATGGGGATCAAACACAGGGCCTCAGAGATCACAGAGCAACTGAGCTAATCCCCAACACTATAAGGCTACGTAGCACTTAAAATGATGTCAGCACTCAGGATTATGAGATTTTCTCCAGCAGTGCTTCCATATCATGACATAAGAATAAGGCACGGTGGCTCATGCTGTGATCCCATTATCTTGGGAGCTGGAGGCAGGAGGATTGCAGGTTGGAGGACAGAGGCAGCATACATAATTTAGGGAAAACTTGTCTCAAGATATAAAATATAAGATAGCCTGGGGGTGCAGCTCAGTGTTCAGTGGTAGAGTGCTTACAAAGCATGAGTGAGGCTCTGGGTTTAATCTCAAGTATTGCAAAATAAATAAATAAATAAATAAATAAATAAATAAACGAAGTAGTGGGGAGAGTAGGCATTCTGGTGAAGGTTTAACATCAAGCCCTTCAGGAGAAGCCCTGGTTTGTGGGTTTTGCTGCTTTCCATGGTGCTGGAGGAGATATCATCACACTTACTTGGCTGGCAGAACCCTGCTACTGCCCAGGGCTGCAGAGCTGCTGGGGAACAGGGCGGGGCTCCGGTTCTGTGGAGGTCTAATCCCCCTCTCTTTTCTTTCCAACTTTGCTTCACCTTCTAGACAAGCCCTCTCACCTCTGCTGCATGTGCTCCATGTTAGGGACTGAGCAAGGATCTGACATGGTGCCCAGTGCGCTCAAACATCATTGCTTCTGTCCATCCCAGAAAAAAAAAGAAGTCGCTAGTGAGCTTGGGAAACCATGCTACCCTCCCTTTGGGGATGGTTGTGTCTATGGGCCCAATGGAAGTAATAGTCCTCGGGGGAGAATAAATAGGGATCTCTTCAAAGTTTCTTTTCTTAAAATTCACTTTTATTTAGTGGGGGCCAGATAAAAGAGATTTTCTGTTAACTAGACGTTATGATTGCTGCTTTCTTTGTATTAAAAATAATACGTTGGTTAGTTTGGTTGAACCCTAGACAACTTTTTGAATTGAAATTTTATATGATAAAGTTAAGCACTGTTATCTGCACATAATATTTCACGTAGTGTTTGGCATCAGAATTTTAGCCATCTTGGTCTGTTGAAGGTGATCAGCCAGGTTTTGTTGGTGGAGTGTAACTTACCCCTTGCATATTTTTGAAAAATTCTCAGTTATAGTTCACCCACAGAAGTTTATTTTCTTTATTCCACATGAGGGCACTGTCTACTTTGACTTTGGATTTGCCAATTCTGTAAGAACATATTCCTCATTTTTCCCATTGGTGTAGCTCCATTTCTAGATCTGTTTAATTCTACTGTACCTAGCAATGTCAGGCTACAGTTTTACCTGGGAACTGAGGCATGGTGCAGTTCTTCACCTTGTAGAAAAGCAGAAGTCCGTAGTATTTCTCCTGTCTCGTGCCTGCTGCTTAAAAACAATCTGGACTCCAGACTTAGCCAAGCAATCTTTTTTGTGGCCTAGCCTGTCACAGATGGTCAACAATGCCATCCACCGACCCTGGCAGAGCTTGAGTGATAAGCAATCTCTCTAGGCAGCTATAAAGCTCACTAGATGTCGTGCTAGCTGGAATTTCTAAAGCCTTGCACATTTCTGAATAGATATATTCACTGTAAATAGTGAGGCATATTTAGTCCATGACTTCTTATGGCTACTGTCCTGGGACCCTTGCCCCACACTTTCTCCTAATTGCCACAAAGCCATGTGATGGAGCTATAAAGAGCAGATCAGTTCCTCCCAAGGTGCTGGATCTGTGGATGGACATTCATCCTGCTGCAGGACTTAATTCTTCCAAGCTTTGTATCAAATCCTGGGTTCTGGTCACAGGAAGGGAGGCTGCATGGAATTCTGGGTGATAGTTCAGAATTACCTTTGAAATTAAATGATTGCTTTTTGTCTCAAAGGGTATGTGCCAAGTCTCCAATAAGCTGGCTTCATTTGAAATCGGTATTCCTGACAGCCATAGCACCCTCTGGTTCGATCCCGCCTTATCTTGGAAGCTAAGCAGGGTTGGCCTGGTTAGTCCTTGGATGGGAGACCGCCTGGGAATACCAGGTGCTGCAGGCTAAGGCAAATGACCTGGCAGTCCACTCCTGAAAAAAAAAAATCAGCCATTGAAAACCCTGTGAATAGCACAGAAGCACTGACGTAGTGCCAGGCATGGCACAATGTCAGAGAATGTTTCGCTCTGTTGTACATAGGGTTGGACCTGAATGTTTCGCTCTGTTGCTATGAGTTGCACCCAACTTTATGGCACCTAACAACAACAAATTCCTGGCATCTAGGTTGCTTAAAGCCCGCTTTAAGAGGGCCTGGCTTGCCACAGTAAAAATGTAGGTCACTGAGGCGTGTAGCAGTCAACCAGGAGAGACCAGGCTTCAGTGCTGTTGGGATCATTTGAATGCCAACCTAAACTCCTGGCTGGGAATATTCTACTCTGGTCCTACAGGGCTACCAGGCTGAGCAGAGAGAATCAGTCTAAGAAAACTTCTAGCCTGAGAACTTTGCAGCTTGCCAGGAGAAGCAGCTAGATGATCACACAAAATGACAGTATTCTGAGAACCGGTGTCCCAGAGCTGGCAGGCTGGCCAGGGTGCAAAGCAGAGGTAGGCTGGTCTTACAGGTATGAGACTCTCTATCCCTTCTAGGGTAGCTTGCTCAGATATTCTGTGCCATGACATCTTCTGGCTAGTCAAATCACAAAAGATCTAAAAGAAGATCCTAATGGGGTCTTGTTGGCTTTATGCTTTTCTTTTTAAAAAATTGTATTTTTTGACTTTTGAGACAAGGTCTCACTATGTACCTCTGGCTAGCCTAGAACTAGCTATGTAGCCCAAACTGGCCTGGAACTCTCTATGAGTCCTAGGCTGGCCTTGAGATCTTCATCCTCCTGCATCAGCCTCCCTAGTGCTGAGATTACTGGTGTGTGCCATTATGCCTGGCTTAGGCTTTATGCTTTATAGATTGTTTCAAAAACATCATTTCTGCTATTGACAGAAAGACCAAGAAAAAGGACTCTACATCTAAAAGAACCTCTCTGTGCCCTTGGGATGGTCTTAATAGAACATCCCTTTTCGTATTCCCATTCATGTCATGCTTTGGGAGTGATGTACATTTTCTCAAAGGTGTCGCACATCATTGATCCTGTACCCATTCCCACTGGTCTCCTGTTAGTAACCCATTATCTGCCTTTCCTAGTACCAGTCCCCTTGGAGTTGGATGCAGCTCCTTCTTTGTGGCCTGATTTTGCAGGGCATTACACCAGTCTCTACTACTAAAGAGAAATAGGCAAATAGTACAAATCCCTTGAGTATGTAACAAGTCTGTGTCGGCAAAAATTTTTTATCAAGTATTTATTGTTTGCCAAGAAATACTCCTTATTAGTTGATCATGACTTAGCAAGACAAAGAGGTAGAGAGGACAGCTATCCAGCAGAGAGAACAGCAAGATCCCTTTGGTGGGAGGGCCATGGTGTATTCTGGAGTTAGGTGATACTCATTGTGGCTGCAGTGGAGGGAGACAGGGGAGAAAGGTCAATGTGATGGTGAAGAGGCAAGTAACTGAGAGAGCATAGATGTTCTTATGGCCCCTGTTGAGGATTTGGGACTTTTTTCAAAGTGTAGTAGGACTCAAAGATAGCTTTCATTTATATTGGTCCTGTTGGCAATATGTTCTTACTGCAAAGGAATTTGTATCTGTGCTGGAAAGGAATAATGCTATTTAAAACACAATTGATGCCTGGCATGGCAGCTCAGGTCTGTAATCCCAGGGACTCGGGAGGCGGAGGCAAGAGGATCACAAGTTCAAGACCAGAGGCAGCCTGAACAATTTAGCAAGTTGTTGTTGCTAGATGCTGTCCAGTCGGGTCTGACTCTCACTGACCCACTGTACAACAGATAAAACACTACCCAATGTTGTTCCATACCTGGTACTTTTCTGCTATTCTTAGGGTTTTCAATGGCTGATTGATTTGGGAGTGGGCTACTGGGTCCTTTTCCTAAGCCTACAGCACCTGGTATTCCCAGGAGGTCTCCCATCCAAGGACTAATCAGATCGGCCCTGCTTACCTTCTGAGAAATGACAAGATTGGACCCCAGAGTGGTATGGCTGCAGACAACTTAGTGAGACCCTGTCTCAAAATAAAAAAAATAAATAAATGAAAGAAAGAAATTAAGGAAGGAAGGAAGAAAGAAAGAGAGAGAGAAAGGAAGAAAGAAAGGGCTGGGGTGTAGCTCAGTGCTACAGCACTTCAAAAGCAGGCAAGTTTGAGGCCCTAAATTTAACCTTCCAGTAACACAAAACAAACAAACAAACAAACAAAAAAGAAAAAATCCACAATTGACTATAGCAAATTTTTCTTATTGGGCAATGACATAATTTCTTTCTTTTTAAAATGCAAATAATGTTTAATTGTGTACCGAGAAATTTCTTTTTGAGGGTGGGCATTTACAAATATCTTTTAAAATGACATAATTTCAAGGAATCTGTGTTTATATTTGTATAAAAACCACCATATGTTTTGGAGTTGAGGACTTGGCACCTCCTTTGGACTTGTTTTAGAAGGATGAAGGGAGGACAATGTGTGAGAGTTAAACTGGCCTGCATAATAAACAAGAAGGATCTTTTGAGGGTATTTGTCTAGAAGTGCAATTGCAGGATGAGGGGACTTGCTCATTTCCAGCTTTAGCAAATACTGTTAAATTGCCGCCTAAAGTAATTGTTTGAATTTGTACTCCCACTTGCAGTATTTAGAGTTCATTGCTCCATATTCTCACGGATTCCTGAATCATCAAACTCTAAAATTTCACCAGCCTGATTAGTGTGAATATTATATTGCTATTGTTTTTGTTTGCTTTTGCCTGATTACTCGTGAGATTGGACATTTATTCATATTTAATAGTTACTTGTGTTTTTTTATTGGGATGTCATTTTTTTCCTCTCTATATTCTTTTTCCTTTTTTTTTTTTTGTTGTTGTTGGATTTTTCATGTTTTTCACAATTAATTTTTGGGTACTCTTCTGTATTCCAGGTCTATGTCTTCATTAACTTTTTCATCAAAAATATCTTCTCCCAGGCTGGGAATTATTTAAAAATTTTTTGTGATGTTTTCTATTTTCCATAAGATTTAAATTTTAGTGTAGGAAAGTTTATAAATATCTACCAGAATGGGTTTGTTTGTGGTTTTAGAATCTTGTTTAAGAAATCTTGTTTGGTTATGGTGCTTCATATCTGTAATCCCATCTACTCTGGAGGCTGAGGTGGGAGGATCACAAGTTCAACATCAGCCTGGGCCACTTATCAAGACTCTGTCTCAAAACAAAACAAAACAGCAACAAAAAAATTCCTGTTTGTGAAATCCTACCACAAATTCACATTTTAAAATAAAATTTTAAAGTTTCATTTCTCAAATTTGATCTTTAAATAATTTGGAGTATATTTCTATGTAGGTATAAAGTGGGCATCTAAGTTGAGTTTTTAAAAACTATAAATGATCAGCCTGGTGCCATGGTTCATGTGTGTAATTCTGGTGATTTGGAAGCTAAGGCAGGAGGATTGCAGATTGGAAGCCAGAGATAGTCTGTGCAATTTAGCTGGACTCTGCCAATGAAAAAAAGAAAGAAAAAAGAAAGAAAGAAAGAGAGAGAGAGAGAGAAAGAGAGAAAGAAAGAGGGAGGGAGAAGGAGAGAGAGAGGGGAGAAGAGAAGAGAAGAGAGAAGAGAAAGGGAAGGAGGGAGGGAGGGAAGGAAAGAAGAAAATAAGCAAGGAAGAAAAGAGAAAAAAAAGGGGCTGAGGGTGCGGTTCAGTGGTAGAGCACTTGAATAGCATGTGCAAGACCCTAGGTTTAACTCCCTACTACTGGAAACAAACAAACAAACAAAACTATATACATCAGTAGTCTTAGCACCAGAAATTGAGCAGTATATTCTCGACTTTCATTTTGCAATGCTGTGATTGTCACTTAGCATGTTTTCTATATTGTTCCATTGGCCTATTTGTCTACTCTTGCACAAATTGCATATAATGTCATTATTACAGATTTAAAATGAGTTTTAATATCTTATGGAGCAAGTTTTACTCTCTCATTTCTTTCAAATTGTCTTGGATATTCTTTGTTTGTTTGTTTTGTTTTGTTTTTTGAGACAGGGTCTTGTTATGAAGTTCAGGCTGGCTTGGAACTCCCTAGGTAATTCAGTCTGGCCTTGAACTTGTGATCCTCTTGCCTTAGACTCGCAAGAGCTGTGATTACAGGTGTGTGCCACCATGTCCAATTGTCTTGGATATTCTTGAATTTTAGTTTTTTTTTTAATAAATCTCATATGATATTCTATTTTGAATTTTTCCATTTATGTTTTGAGTTTGCTGTACATCTTTTCTTCTTATACCATTCTTGTCTGGTTTTGATATCAGGGTTTTTGACACTGCATTAAACAGATTGGACAGTTTTTCCTCTTCTGTTATACAAAACAGTTTGTCTAAAATGGAGATTAGGTCTGTACTTAGCAACATAGTAGACATGAGTAAGTCTCCATTTGGCTGTTTGTGAACTGTATCCTTCATAATAAATCAGCAATAGTAAGTAAAGCTCTTACTTGAATTCTGTGAGCTGTTCTAACAAATTATAGAACCTGAAGTGAAAGTTGTGAAAACCCCCAACCTTATAGTTGGATGCTCAAAAGTATGAGTAACCAAAGTTGGGATTGGCATCTGAAGTTGGGGCAGTCTTATGAGACTGAGCCCTAAATTTGTGAGGTTTGCACTAATTCTGGGTGGATAGTGAAACTGTTAGTTTAATTGTAAGACATCTAGTTGGTGTCTGGAGAACTGGAAGAAAAAAGTCTCCAGACACTTTGTGTCAGAAGTGCTGTGAATAGACAAAGCTCCAAATTGTTATGCCAGCTTTCTTTTGATTATTCATCTGTATGCCAGCTTCTTTGCCTTTTATTCCTTATTTACTTTTAAGTTATTTTTTATCAAAATCATAGAGTCAAATATTCTATGAGCTTTCCTATAAAAAACTAGAAGCTCCCATTTTCTTCCCCATCCATGAAATAACTTTAAATTCTTTTAGATGATTTTTAAACTATTAATCTTCATTTCTATAGGATGTTTATATTGCTACTTCTCTACTTTTATAAACAAATAGAATTATCTATTAATGTCTTAGTATGGAGTCATAGGGGTCTGGGATTTAGCTCAGTTAGTGGAGTGTGGCTCTACAGTCTCTGAAGTCCCAAATGCGATTCCCAGCACCACAAAAATGGGAGAAGGACATGGCAATCCACTCCTGAGGCAATCTGAAAACAATCAGCCATTGAAAACCCTATAAGAGTCTCTGTGAGTTGGACTTAACAGCACCTAAAAACAATAACAACAGCAACATGGAGTCATAGCAAATCTATTCAGAATACTTGCTTGCTGCCTGGTAATTCTCTATATACTTTACATATATTGCTCATAAAATTCTCCAACCAACCCTACAAAGGGACCTAGGGAACTGCTTCTTGAACATTTGCAGCCAGCCTTTTTATTTGCAGTATAACTTTAATTATTTTACCCCATTCCAGGGATCCCTGGTGCCACTAAACCCCAAACCTTTTGACTTTGCAATGTAAATCATGCTCCTTTTTTGTTTTCTTCACTACCAGCTAGTAGTTACCAAGAATTCACTTTTACCATTTTCAAAATGTTATGACTAATGTCCCTCTTACTATTATTTTTATTTTTATAAGTTTAGTCCTAAAAACATTAGCTGGCATTTTAGTAGGATTTTCAAAGTGGGTCATAGGTAAATTCATGTGTTCTATTTGTCATGTTTTACCTACAAGTCTGGTATAGCTTTCCATTCATTCATTTTCAAACTCTCTCTGTTGTTTTCATTTAAGTGTGTGTTTTGGAATAAAGTTTCTGTCAATCAGTAGGAGCATTTATTCCATCTTATTATGCATTTATTTTTCTAGAAAAGATTTTACTGTGTAGCCTAAGCTAGCCTTGAATTCTTGATCCTCCTGTATTAGCTTCTCAAATGCTAGGATTGCAAGTGGGCTCCACCATTTTATTTTACATTTTCTCTCTATTATTCTATTATTTCTCTCTATTATTATTTTACATTTTCTCTCTATTATTCTTTTTGTCTTCTCCCCCTTTCCCTGGTGTAAGAGAATGTGAAGCTTTCCATATTCTTTCTGTTTCTTCATTATAGAGGTTTGGAGACTGAAGATTATATTTTTTAGACTTCTAGTTGTTATTTTTAAACATTTCATATCTCTATCCAGCTCCTAAATAAAACAAAGATAGTAATGGACTATCCTTGAACACTCTCTTCTTTTTGTTGTCTAGAGTTTAGTCACATTTTTTTTTTTTTTACTTTTTTCCCCCTTGATTGGTAAATGTTGATGGGGTACAGAGTAATACAACGTTTGCTTTTACCATTATGCAACTATTATATCATTTTTGGTTACACTTTTATCTACTTATAAAGCTTATGGAAACTTTTGGTTAACATGTAGTACAACACATATGCACATTTGGGTTATGTTCACCTATTTTTCCATGTGCTCATGAAGTTGCATCATTTACATTGAGATTATCCTCTCCACCTTTATCCCTATAGATTGTTTCGCCTCCCCATTCCACCTTCTGCAATCTTTGTTTCCCTTTGCTAAATCCCTCCCTCCTTCTTTCTATTCTTTATATTATCACTTCTTTGCTAAGTTTAACTGTGCATTTTTATATATCAACTTATATATAGGATTTTTGTCACTTTAAGTAAGATTCAGCTCCCACATATGAGTGAGAACATAGGATATTTCTCTTTTTGAGCTTGAGTTTGTTCACTTAAGATGATGTTCTCCAGTTCCATCTACTTTGCTCCAAATGACATTATTTCATTTTTTATTGCTGAGTAATATTCACATGTTGTTGTTGTTGTTGTTAGGTGCTATTGAGTCAGTATCCGACTCATAGCGACCTTCATAAGGTTTTCAATGGCTGACTGTTTCGGGATTGCCTTGGGAGTAGATTGTCAGGCCTTTTCTCTCTCTCTCTCTCTCTCTCTCTCTCTCTCTCTCTCTCTCTCTATATATATATATATATATATATATATATATAAAATCTCATAATTTTTTCATCCATTCTTCTGTTGACGGGCACCTTGGTTGATTCTATATCCTTGCTGTTGGGAAAAATGCTGCACTGGATATGGAGATGCAGGTGTCTCTGTGGTATACTGACTTGTCTCTCTATGGGTCTATTCCTAGTAGTGGTATAGCTGGGTCGTATGGCAGTTGTATTTTTAATTTTCTGAAGTATCTCCATATTGATTTCCAAAGTGGTTGAATAAATTTACAGTCCCACCAAAAGTGTAAGAGGGTTTCTTTTTCTCCACAACTTTGCCAGTATTTGTTATCATTTGTTTTGTTGATCTTGGCCATTCTGAGTGGAGTTAGGTGGAATCTTACAGTTGTTTTGATTTGCATTTCCTTAATGGCTAGGGATATTGAGAATTTTTTCATGCGCTTCATGGCTTTATGAACTTCTTCATTTGAGCACTCTCTGTTTAATTCCTTTGCCCACTTGTGTATTGA
>VMDO01038673.1:0-13294 GCA_007922755.1 Pedetes capensis
AAAAAAAAAAAAAAAAAAAAAAAAAAAAAAAAAAAAAAAAAGACTTATGAAAGTAAGTGGTCTCAGGTAGTTCCAGATGCAGCCTTTACCAAATTTTCACTAAAATACCTATAAAAGTATAGGAAAAATGTGTATGGGGTGTGTATGAGTGTGTGTACATTACACTACATTAGTTTCTGGATTCTGGCATTAGTTTAATGTGTCATTTTCAGATACACACACACACACATACACACACACACACATTTATATAACCATAAAGAGAGTACTCTTACCATCATCAATTTGGATAAGAATAATTAAACAAAGACTACAAAAGGATTAAAATATACCTTATGACTCTCCCATTTTCCATGCTGTAGGGCCCAGATAGACAATACTAATCAGAGAAGAGGACAGGTATCTTTGTAATGCAGGCTACCTTTTGAGATTGCCAACCACTTTTCTATATCCATTAGATAGAACATGTCCCAAAAAATAATTGGACATGAGGTATATGATGTAGTGAATTATGGGAGGTATAGCCCCTACAATTAATGTAGATAAAATCAGAAATAGGAAAAGTTTACAAATAGTACATAACGGAATCAAAAAAGTTTATCTATGCCATTGGTTCAGAGTAATCAGTTAACATAGGCAATGGAATAAAGGAAAAAAATTATTCAGAGGAAAACACTAGGCAAAAGAAATATTTTTTAGACTGAGAGCTAAACTGACCTATAACCTTAAGAAGAAGATTAGATACTAATAGACAAAAAAAGGTGCCTAACCCAATAAAAGCACTCAAACAGTCACAAGTATTGATTCTGAATGTATCTTCTCTTTTCTAAGAGTAAGTTAAGAGGACTCTCTAATACTCTGCAGAGAAAGATAAGGAACAAGCATTATGTAGGTACAGATATAAAATATATCTGGAAAGCAGAAAACTTAAAAACCAACATGATTTATCCAAAGAATGCAAACAAGGATAGTTTAAGCTTAGACTATCAGTATAAAAATTCATTACACAAGATAGATAATAGGAAAATTCCTAACTTGGTAGATGCTCAAAAAGCATTTGATTAAAAAAAAAAAACCCAACATCCATTATATAGTAAGGTAAAAAGCTTTTAGTAAAATAATTAAGATAAAGTGTTTTAAACTAATAGCTATTATTCTTAATAATGAACCATTGTACGATTTCTTGTATTTACGGTCACAAACAAGAAAAGGGTGCCTGCTAGCAGCACTAGTACTTAACATCATTGTGAAAATTCCAGTAACTATAAAAGGAAAAGGAAAAGAAACTAAAGATGAATGTACAGAAATGGAGACAAATGTAAGATATTAAGACTACCTGAAAATCTAAGAGAACCAACTGAGAAAAAAATGAATAGAATTTTACAAGGACTATTGCAAAATATTTAAATAAAATCTCTATCTTCTCTTTATATTAGCAAAAAGTTATTGCAAAATATGTTGGGGCAGAAAACCTCATTCATAATAGCAATAATAATAATAAAATATAACTTCATTCATAATAGCAATAATAATAAAAATATAAGAAATAATGCAAATTACAGCACCTCTAAGAGACTTAAAAACTTCAAAAAAAATCAATAAGCAGATACACACCACACTTCTGGATAAGATTCAATTTGTGAAATAAACATTTCTCCACATATTAATTTATATACTTAATAAATTAAAAACAAAGGTTCGATGGGAAGTGTATGAAATTTGATAAAGTAATTCCTTTTATATTTTTATTTTTTTGGCAGTACTTAAGGCCTCCCACATACTTTACAAGTGCTCTACCACTGGGCTACACCTCCAGCCCGTTTTTTATTGTTTATTTTGAGTCAAGGTCTCACTAAATTGTACAGGCTGCCTCAGGGCTCAAACTCCCAATCCTCTTATCTCCACCTCCCAAGTCACTGGGATTAACAGGTGTGTACCACCACACCTGGCCAACAGTCATTTCTAATATATTTATCCATTCATACAGACTCCCACAAACATTTTTAGAGATAATTATATGCAGTCATTAAAACAGTGAGCATTGGTTCAGAAAAAAATACAAAGATCACTGTAACAGAATAGAAAATCCTGAAACTGAGCTACAAAAAATGGGAATACTCAGCACAGGAAGCGAGTGAACAGAGAGCACAATTCTTACAATTGAGCCTGGGGGCGCTCCAGCATTAAGAGGCTATGAGGAGAAAAGATGAGCAAGACACCATAAAGAAGTCACCATTGTTGTAGAAGAGAAACAGCAGTGTCTGGGAAGCCAAGTAAAGAAAGTACAGGTGATTCTTGAACAACATGAGCTTGACGTGGGTCCACTTACGTGAGGATTTATGTTTAGAGATTTGCTACAATTAGAAACAACTCCCAGAAGAACAGCATAGCCTAGAAATATTGAAAAACAAGAACTTAGTATGTCATGAATGTATGAAATCTATGTAGATCAGTCTGTATTATCATTACCATAAAAATAAGTAAAATTTTATTACCATAACATATAAGCAAATGTTTCATATAAAGTTAAAATCTGTCAAACCTTGCACACACACTTGATGGTATATGGCACCAATGGTAGTCAAGAAAAATGTAAATAGATGTAAAGGTGCAGTATTGATTCATAATTACATAAAATGGATGGTGGCACATGCTTTTGGACTGTGATCATTTGAGAGCCACCTCCAGTGGCTATTGCAGGGAGCTCAAGTGTTGGGAGTGAGCACTTAAAAGACCAGAATGCTTATCTAGTGTGCAGTTCCTTTCTCTAGCAAATTGTGTATCTCAACAAAAAGTGATCTCTCATGCTTTTCACTTATTTTTCACCATATGTAATACATATAACATAAACTGTGTTAGCTGACTGTATTCAGTAAGACTTCTGGTCAACAGCAAGCTATAAGTAGTTAAGTTTTGGGGACTTTAAAGTTATAGCAGTTTTTCACTGCAAGTGGGGTTAAGGCCCCCACCCCAGTGCCGTCCAACGGTCAACTGTATTCCAAAAATGGAATTACCAACTAAATTAGATGCTGCTGATGGGCTAAGACAAGAACTGAGAACTGTTCATTTTTTTTTAACTTTTGTATTAGTAATTTTTAATGTACAACTTAATGAGTCTCATTATGACACTTCCATACATGCATTTTACCGTAACCTACTCATGTTCACCTTCCCTTTCCCTTTGAACCCCCTTCCCCCATGCCCTCCTTCTCTACCAATAACCTCTTTCTACCTGCATGGCCTCTTTGTGAGCATATCTATATATGATCCGAATTTTGCCGTAAGGGCAACACGTGATTTTTTTTTTTTTTACTTCTCTCCCATCACCTTTTTTTCTGCAAGATGAGATCATTGATGCCCTTGGCAAAGACAGTTTCAGCAGAGTAGTAAAGCTGGGAGTGGGGCACACACCTGCCATCCCAGCTGATTGGGAGGATGAATCAGAAGGATTATTTGAACCCAGGCATTTGAAGACAGGCTGGACAACATAGCAAGATGTTGTCTCAACACAATAACAAAAGTATTGTCAATGGAACAGTGAGGTTGATGTGCCAACTGAAGTGAGTTCAAGGAAGAAGAAGAATGGTGAGAAATTGATGTTAGTGAGCCGGACATTCTTTTTTTTTTTTTTTTTTTTTGCGGTACTGAGGGTTGAACCCAGGGCCTCATGCCTGCATGCTCTGCAAGTGCTGGACCACTGAGCTGCACCTCAGCCCATTTTTTTTACTTTTTGAGACAGGGTCTCTCTAAATTACGCAGACTGCCTCTGGTCTCGAACTTGCAATCCTCCCGCCTCCACCTCCCAAGCCGCTGGGATTACAAGCGTGTGCCACCACACCCGGCTCAGCCGGACATTCTTCCGATGAGTTTTTCTATAAAGTGGAACAGAGAAATAAGCAGTAGCTAGAAGAGAATGAGGTCAAGAGAATTTATAATGGGAGGAAGTAATAACATATTAGTGTGCTGATAAGAGTCATCTGTTTGAAAAGGGAAAATGATAACGTAGGAGAGGAAAAAAATGAAGCAATGTTCTCAGATTAAGGATATGTCTAAGCAGAGAACGCGCTTTAAGGAAACAGTTCATCCAAAGTAAGAGCGAAGGCAGATGATGTGGCCAGACGCTGGAAGATAGGAGCTTGTGAGAAGGTGTTGCATAACTTATGTATTTCACTGGCTGACAGTAAGGACTGGGAGATGTGGGTATTTGGGGCAGAAAGCTAAAAATAGTTCAGGAGAATCAATAAATGGAGCAGGAAAAGGTAATGCAATTGTCAACAGCTTTCAGGGTGTATTTGAGATCAACAGTTGTGAACGGGCATGAGAACACACACAGTGATTCTCTCCTTTGTGGACACAGGTGTGCAGTAATAGAAAGTTGGGTTTAACCAAGGTTTTGCATTTTCTGAGCAAGTGTATCAAGGCAAGAGACAGGCAAGGAAGTTGAATATATGAAAGGCAGCAGGTTTTTTTTTTTTTCTTTCTTTCTTTTTTGAGATAGAGTCTCACTATATAGCCCAGTCTGGCCTCAAACTCAAAATCCTCCTGCCTCAGCATCCACAGTGCTGGGATTACTGGCCTGGCAAAAGGGAGCAATTTTAAGGACTGACTGTGGAATCGAACCTGGGTAAGCAGGCAAGGATTTGAAGGGAATGAGAGATAGTGCTGAAATGGTAAGACTAATGGAATGTTGTCCTTGGTGGGATGAAGGAATTGTTAGAGTTAGGGTGTGAGGAGGCATGAGCTGGAAAAATGGGAAGTGGTGGTCAGAGTTGGATGCTTGGAGGTGGTACTAAGGAAGGATCATCGATGTTGGGAATGACAAAATCTGATCATTAGAGTAAGTAGCCAGTTATAGTCTAGAGAATAAGATCATTAGAGAAAGAAGGCAAGAGACTGAGAAAACAGAAAAAATAATGTAAGGCAGAGAAGGAAATCATCAAGAATAATGACAGAAATAGAGCTGGAATGAGTGACCCCAAGAATTAAGGGGAGACAAAACAAGTTCACTTGAAATAAGGAAGGATAGTAGATGATATAATTTGTTGATACAAGATTCAAAGTGAGACATTTTAGAGAAAGTGTGGAGTGGTCTCATAGTGGCGTTAAAGATTAAGGAGAATATGAAGCTTATTTCCAGGCCCCATGGTGTGAGGTGCAGGAATAAAACATGACTTCCTGAAACATTTCAAGGGAAGCAGTTTCAACTGCAGTTTCAAAACCAGGAGGTGGAGTAGAAGTTAGGAGAAGTTAAAAGGTCTTAGGGAATTTTACTGATAATTTCGAGTTCCAGAGGGCACAGTGGAAGTGTTTTTAGGAATGAAGGGAAAGAATATGGGTCCAGAAAGGAGGATGTGACAAACCATAGGAGATTTCTTGTGGTTATAAAATTACAGGGCCTCAGGAGTATAGCTGAATAGCAGAGTACTTACCTTGCACATGTAAGGCTCTGGGTCTGATCCCTCGAACTGCAAATAAGGTAAATAAGTAAATAACATGGAGAAAAGATGTGCGAAATTCACCTTAATTTTTTTTCAGTAGTGGGCATTTGAACTCAGGGCCTTGCGCATGCCTTGAAAGCACTCGACCACTGAGCTGCACCCCTAGCCCACTTTTTTACTTCTTATTTTGAGACAGGGTCTCACTAAATTGCCCAGGCTGCCTCCTGCTCCACTTCCCATATTACTTGGATTACAGCCGTGAGCCTCTGCATCTGGCTCACCTTAATGGTTTTGAAGTACAGTAAGTTGTGGTAAAGTATTAGGTAGTGAAAAGGGTGGCTAAGTCCTTCCAGAAGCCCCAGAGAATTCCAAGGTGGTCTGCTGACCTTTGTGCTGGAAGCACTGAAGGGCAATCTTTCTTACAGCACACTGGGTACACAGCTCCCTGCTGACCTTTCTCGCGATTCTGCAGAGACTGGAGATGATGCGGTCTCACACAGAGCTTAAGGAACTCCTTTCTTGACCCCTGCTGGAAGATGGGTGGAAACCAGGGGTGAGAACGGTGAGCACCTAGATATTAAATACCGAACATCAAGTATGTACTGTATGCTAGGGACATGATAGTTACTAGCATATTTGATCCTCAGAACTATCCTTTGAAAGTGGGAAGCCCAATCCTCAACAAAGTTGATTGACTGCCATACCTCGCAAGAGATGAAGCAGATATGAAACCAAACAGTCTGACTTCAAAGTACCTACTCTTAGATGTATGACCTGTCATCTCCTGGGAAACCAGCTATTTTGAATCACTCTGGACCTAAAAATCTTGCTTTATCACCTATTCACTTAAGTCACAAATGTTTGCGCAAAAAGACCTTATAAACTATAAACGTTATGATAGAAGGCATTTGTCTGTTTTTTTCAGTAGTTGGGGGTTGAACCCCAGACTTGCACTTGCTGGGCATGTGCTTTCCCCACTGAACCACAGCCCTGATCCCTTTTCAAATTTTAATATTTTTGCCTTACTTAAGGGTTGAATCCAGGGCCTCACACATACTTTGCAAGTGCTCAACCACTGGGCTGCATCCCTACTCATTTCTTATTATTTTGAGACAGAGTCTTGCTAAGTTATGCAGGATGCCTCTGGTCTCAGACTCCTGATCCTTCTGCCTCAGTCTCTGAAGTTGCTGGGATTATAGGCGTGTACCAAGGTGCCTGGTTCTGCTTGGTATTAGATCCACTTATTAAAGAACAAAGTAAAAAAAAAAAAACCCAAAGCCCTGGTAACCCAGAGTATATGATATCACAAAAGCAAGGGATTATGACTGAATTGTAAACAAATATTCTAAAGATCTATTCTGGAGGTAATAGATTAAATAGAATATATATGATATGGAGGTCATGCATATATGCCTCAAAAGGATATTTAAAAATATCTTAATGTTATATAAATTAATACTTGTGGGTTGGGATAAACTTTACAGTAACATTAACATCTTATTCAGAATATCTCTTAATGCTCACTTTGGCAGCTCACTCACACAGTAAAACTGAAGTGATCCAGAGAAAATAAGTATAGCTCCTGTACAAGGATAATATGTAGTCATGAAATTTTTTTTTTTAATAGACCTTTAACAACAAAAAAAGGTTTACTTATGTATGAGTGCAACTGGACAAATATGACTAAGGACTATATATCAGACATTATAAAATTATTAATTTTAATTTTCTTAAGTATGATACTGGAATTATGGTCATGTAGATCACTATGTCCTTATTCTAGGAAAAATACATGCTGAAGCATTTAGGATGAAGGATCCTGATGTCCCAATTTACTTTCATATGATTCACCTCCCAAATGTATTACATATGTTCACATACACACACACAGACATCTACATATATAGAAACATAGAAACATAGAAAGAGAACTAAAAATGCTAACAATTGGTGAATGGGTAAAAGTGCATGAGTGTTCAACTTTTCTATGGATTAAGATTTCTCAAATTATGAAGCTGGGGAAAAGCATGTGAAGATTTTAATAAACGTTTTATAAAATATAGAGTTAAAAATAGCATTTCTAAGTTGTTACTTAATATACTCTGATTTTAAATAGGTTTATTTAACTAGGTGAATAAATGCAAATTTATTTCTATTTCATGATCATGCCTGTAAGTTTGTATGTTCAAATGGGGAACAGGTCTAAAACTGTAATATCAATAAGCAGGAAAGATAAGCACAGTGAGTGACTGGAGACACAGAATGGAAAATGGCTGCTGCTAGGGAGCAAGAGGCCCTTGGTTAGGAAAGGAGGGTGGTGTTAGTGATGGGGGCAGGAGAGAAACAGCAAAAAACAAAGAATGCTGTTTTTCTGAACAAGCATTACAAAACTATTTAATTCCTCAAATTATATATGTGTAAGTAACCTCAATAAATATTTTAAAGAATTCAATTAAAACAATTGTTTTACTTTACCTTGTATTCTTGCTGTTACTAATCCTTTAGGTAAGTTTATTTCATACTGTTTTAATGTTTTACTTAATATTAGAAGAAATAAAATGAGGGTTGCTACCAGGGAACACTGAAAATCCATTAGATTAATATACAGGTTGAGTATCCCTTACCTGAAATGCTTAAGACTAGAGGTGTTTAAGATTTTGAGGTCCCTTGGATTCTGAAATACAAGCATATTTACTGGGTAGGCAACCCTAACATGAAAATCTGAAAACCAACATACTCCAAATTATCCAAAACTTGAACAGTCAGTGCTCAAAGTTTTGGATTTTAGAGCATTCTGGATTTTGGCCCAACCTGTATATAGTTTTGTTGCTTACCAGATACAAATCTACTGTTGGAGAAAATTTTTACTCATTAAGGTTTCTCTCTCTCTTATGTAGTTATACTTTGAGAGAGGAGAAATAATCCCCAAGTTGCAAAATGACATATACAGAAAAGTTAAAAATTAGTAGTCTTCAAGATGACATCTAATAAGAGAAAAGCATATACATGTATCCCTACTATTCAGAACTGCCATTTTTAGTGTTTGAAAAGGTAAAATTATGACTGTATAGGGAACAAAATGTTTATGTAAAAGTAGAGTCTGTAGATGGTTGAAATGTGATCAATGTTTAAAGGGATGCTGTTAGATTTAAATAACTTTAAAAGTGGCAAAAACTTAAATCTATATTCACAGTTTAATAATAAATTTGTGCAATCTCTTTCAAAGGACAGAGGAGTCAGTAATTAATAAAGACAAGTGTTCAGATTTATTTGGAAATTCACAGTTTCTAATGGCACTACAGTTCCGTAGTTACATATTGAAAATCCTTTTTCCACAACACACAGAGATGGTGTGACTTCCCACTCTACCTCTGCTCTCATCTGGACCTCTTTTCAAGGGCCTTTTGCACAAACAGGCCCTCTTGCTCTGAATGGCTAATTGTGCAGACTGGAAAGAAACAAATGTAATCTTCTAAAACACACTGTTAACCTAAAGCAGCAACTTCAAAAAACAAAACTGGCTTTAAATAAGTCACATTACAAACAACACCCCAGGAAAGGTATTAGACAAATTTAAAAACAGTTATTACTAAAAGTGCTCAATAAGTTATAACTTAAATCTCACAATACAAAACGGTCAATTCTCTTTTTCAAAAAGAAAAGACTCACTTTCACTTATTACTGTACAATCACACACTGAGAAATCATTTTACTTGAATATAGCTACTGCCAATTGTTTTTTAAAAGAAAAAAAAAAAAAGACCAAGGAAGACAGACATACTGACATCACACATATATCTCTGCACATTGTAGCCAATACAAAGCAAATTTCAAGGAATAATAATCCCCTCAGACTTGACCAATTAGATAAGGCTCAACAAACTCACTAGCTGGTTCTATGCATATGTACACAGGCAGTGATTATATCATGTGAGACCTAGTCTCACAAGGATGTGAAAGTTTGGAGGATTAGTAATTATTTTTAACGTTTAAAATGTAATGTAGTTAAAGTAAACTTTGCAGATGGTTAAATGTGTTTAAAGATGAATTTATAAAAAACTTGTTTGCAAATACCAGTCATTTGTAAGAAAAGATCTTGTAGGTTTTTCTCCTCCTCATTGAGTTAGTAATTAAGAAAAAGGTAATCCAGTCCAAACAAGTTAAATATAAACAAAAATAATATTAAGAGCATCATGATTTACCTACCAGAACAGCAAATGTTCATTTCCAGTGAGTTTGCTAAACAGAGATCTAGTTGGCAAGTCTTTAGGATGTTTACACTGTCTGACCCACACTGCTTAGGTTCAGGTATAGACCACCTTAAAGCCTTGTAGTGTTTACAGTTTCCAAAACCTAATATGGTTACAAAAGAAATCACATGACAGAAAAAGTTCTCTCTCCTCTTCCAATAGCATTATAAATAGACAAAAGGCACATAAATACGGGAAGGTGCAAGAAATAGGAACAAAGCTAAAGGAAGAGGTTTAGGCTTTCATTCCTATCCCAGCTAAGGAACTGGGCTTCCAAATTACTTTTGTCCCAGTAATTAATCTGTGAAAAAACATCTTTATAAAATGTCTACCATTGTCTTTGTAGGAAATGATTAGCCTTGTAAAACTGTAGCTCATTAACCAAGATTGACACAATCCTGTCTAATTTTTAAAAAGGCAGAAATCATAATTTCTGAATACTTTTCCCAATATTTCTCCCTCCCCCATACCCTTCAAACACCACAGGCTGTTCTTCAAAGAACAGAAAAGTCTCCAGTATGAAAAGTTCAATTAATTGTAGATATGTCCCGAGACTGCTGTAACACCAAATGTTCCCACGGTGATCTCTTTGTTTCCTTTGATTATGTCGTGCAGGCTTGGCAATGAGCCTGACTTAGTCTGTATTAGAGTTTTTATCAATTTTCCTTGGTCTTGGACTTTAGACCGCCTTCGTTTTAAAGCCCTCTTTTCAGTTTTTGTCTTTTGGGACTGTCCATTGCACAGACTTGTGCAAGCTGAAATGCCACAAAAATAGGATTCTTCTGACTGTGATGAAGTTTCTGAGCTTCCCTCAGATGGGGGGCCCTTGTAGGAAGAGTGATAAACTTCTCCCATATTAGAAAAATCTCTCTGGTTCGTAAAGGGCTTTCTTCCTTTTATGTCTCCATTGGCTATAGGGTGCAATGGATCTGCAGGCTTTATGGTCTCGATTTTTTCAGTTTTGTACTTGCAGCGTTTCTTCTATAACACAAATAAAGGAAAGGACAGGAATTAGATCTCCAACAGTTACCTTATAAAACATCTAAGAGAAGAAAATGCCAATACCAAATGAAAAGTAAAAATAGTATCAAGAACACACATACATCCAAAGCTATGCTGCTGTTGTGCATAGATACTAGCATTACCTTCTCATTTTATAACTACTACTACTCAACCAAAAGTCTTTTAATTGCTTACCTGCCACCTGTGAATTCAGATTTAGAGAATGATAACCAATACCTGAATACCTAATATATGCTAGGTGTTACACTGTTTATTTTCATGTGTATCTTACTTATTATCCCTAAAAGGTTTGTCCTTGGTTCCTAAAGGGGGAAAACTAAACTTCACGTATTTGGATCCTTGCCCAAATTACAAAGTAGTAAACAGACAGGTCGGAATGTGAATCTTAAGTTATTTGGCTCTAAAGGCCAAATTCTATCACACAGAGATAATTACCTCTAATCAAAACTAATATAATTTAACTTGGGAGGCAAAATGGAAAAGCAGACTTTGTAGCCAAAAAATCCCAAGTACATACTGTGCTTTTCCCTTTATCTAATGGGTCACCTAAGGAAGACACATACTCTAAGTTTCAATTTCTCATCTAAACAATGAGGATAGTACCACCTTCTGGTTGTGGTAAGGATGGCAGGAATAGTGCATGTGCTGTACCTGACATGGTTAGATACTCGGTAAATAATGATTATCATTCAAGATCAGCAAACATTTGTTTAAAAGGTTAGAAAGTAATATTTTAGGCTTTGCAGGTACCATACTGTCTCTCTTAAATATTTTTCTTTATTTTATAATCTGTTAAAAATGAGAAAATGCTTCTTGGCTCCCAGATCATACAAATCAGGTCACAGTAGACTACAGACCATAATTTGCTGACCTCTGTAAACATTTATTTATACCATTAATATAACTGAAAACAAACAGCAAGTTAAGGGCCACTTACAGGTTATAAAAAGTAAGTTTCAACCTATTTTTTCATTTACTACCATGTAACATATCAATAAACTTCAAAAGAAGAGAGTATTACCTTTTTTTCTGGAGAAAACTTAAGAGGTTCTACGATGTACAAATCATTTGGGTCTACTATAAGTGGAAAAAAAGCATGTAAAATGAAAAGTAAATTATACTATGATTACCCCCCCAAAACCCTCAGTGATTATTTTATTAATAGGACTAATTAAATTTATCTTTGTATCAGGTTAACATATAGATTTATTTTACATTCAGGGCTTCACACCAAACATGAATGCAAATCCTTGACCCATTCCAGTACAAGCAGTTTAAACATTTTTTTTCCTGAACTTGAACTATTCTTATTTTAGATTTGGTCAACATTATTTGAAGGTTGGTCATCAACTCTGAAGATGATCAACTGTCAAATATATATCCTTGTGAAGATTTTAGTTAACAGTTGATTATCAACCAACACAGGAAAGATTCTTCTCTGGGGCCAGCTCCACCCTCTTATCTGATGAGAAAAATATCATTAATAGGTAAACTAGCACCAAATCTACAGATAATTTGAGTATTTCCCCAAATGGCTAAAACTCCACACTGTGTCACAAAGATGGATTAAATATGTGCAACAGGCAATTGTGACTATGTATAGAAGCCAGTTAGAAGAACATACACTCAGAAAGAAACCCAAGAATTTCTTTTTTAATTGTATATTGCTATGATTAAACTATGAACTCTGAAATCTCAAAAATGCTTAAACATATAATACATATGACCAAGCAATAATGAATGAACAGCTCTAGCATGGTAAATTAGATCTGTAAGTTTTAGCTTACGTTTCTAAAAATATCCAAAATACATTCAAGATAGTCCTAGCCCACCCCTATAACGACAAGATAAATATACAAATATTAGAGGGGCTATGAGACTTCAGTCCTATTTAACCTGTTAAAATAATTTAAGATTTGATAGAGACAGAACTAAGTTTATAAGTAGCAGATTCACTATAAACCTTCATATACCAGAAATTTATTAATAAAATGATTCTATTATAATTTACTATATCATGTCCCAGAGATTTCTTAAGAAAGCCACTGAATATATTAAAATATCCACACATTTCTCTAAATAGTCATTTCTATCAGACCACTAATCTCAAGCTACTTTTTAAAAAAATCATGATGCCTACTTCTAACAACAGTTGCTATGTTATTCAGATAAACCTCTCCACTGAAAGCAACTAAATTTGATATGGGGGGAAGGATGGAAGGAGGGAAGGGAAGGGAGGGAGAGAAGGAAATGAATGAACATTAAAAGCACTGAATAGCTGCCAAGATGGTAATTCCTGGGCAAAAACGTAAGGAAAAAGCAGGAACCCAGTCAGTCAAGTGGAACACAAGTCATTTTTATCCTGAGTGCATTTGCCAATTCAAGAATACATGACCCTTGGTTCTGATGGTATCATAGAGGAATAAATCAGAAATCAGATCCCTGGGACCACTCGAAATAGAACACAATATCCTCTCCTTGGGGAAGGTAAGCTAGGAATCTAAAGGACTATATCCTTCAGTAAAGAATGAACTTGCAGCCCAAATTCTGAACACTTGGTGCCCAACAAACCCTCAAGTCATG
>VMDO01038674.1:0-13289 GCA_007922755.1 Pedetes capensis
ATTTTGTGCAATAATTTGAGGACCATTGATAGTTCTTCTTTAATGGTCTAAAAGAATTATGCAGTGAGTTTGTCTGTTTCTGGGCTTTTCTTTTTGGGAGTATTATTAGTATTATTACTGTTTCAATTTCATTATTTATTATTGATTTGTTTAGATATTTTGTATCTTCTTGGTCCAATTTTGGTCTATATATTTAGAAATTTTCCCATCTCTTTTTAATTTTCCAACTTATTGGAGTAAATATTTTAAAAATATTGCCTAATGATCCTCTGGATTTCCGTGGTATCTGTTTTAATTATCTATTGTAAAAAAATCAGCTCTGATTTTATGTCTTCTCTCTTTTGGTTAATTTGGATAAACTTCTACCTTGTTTATCCTTTCAAAGAACCAATTCTGTTTCATTTATCTTTTCTATTTTCTTTTTTATTAGTTTCTATGTCATTAATCTCAGCTTTGATCTTTATTATTTCTTTTCTTCTACTAATTTTGGGATTGGCTTTTGCTTGTTTTTCTGACATCTCTGATTTTTTAATGTAGGCATTTATAGCTATATACTTCCCTCTTAGATCCACTCTCATTATAGTCCACAAGTTCCTGTATGGTCTATTTTCATTTTAATTTGATTAAACAAGCTTTTTAACTTTCTCCTTTTCAATGACCCACTGACCATTCAAATGTTTACTTTTAAATCTTCATTTATTCATGTATTTTCTATGGATTCTCTTTCTGGTCATTTCTACTTTTATTCCATTGTGACAGGATAAAATACATGAAGTTATTTCAAGTTGCTATGTTTGTTTATGATTGCTTTATGTCACTACATATGACCCAATTTGGAGAAAGTTTCATGGGCTGCTGAGAATAATGTGCATTTTGTAGGTATTGGGTGCAATATTCTGTAGATGACCGTTGAGTTCATTTTATATACAGTGTCATTTAAATCTGATTTCTCATTTGTTTTTCTGGATGACCTGTCAGTGATAGTGGGGTATTGCAGTCACCATCTATTATTGTTGTAGAGTCTGCTTGTGCCATTATTTCCAGCGGCATTTGTTTTATGCAATTATGTGCATCAACATTTGGCATATGTTTACTATTGTTATATCCTCTTGATGGATTGTTCACTTCATCAATATGAGGTGACTTTGTCACCACTGAGTAATTTTGGATTGAAATCTACTTTGTCATATACGAATATAGATAGTCCTGCTTGTTTTTGAGTTCCATTTGCTTTGAATTTTTAAAAACTCTTTCATTTTTAGTTTGGGTTTTTCTTTGATAGTGAGGTGCATCTCTCATAAGTAGCAAACAGTTGGGTTCTGTGTTTTTTAAAAATCCCATCACTGGTGTTTGACTTTTAATTGGAGAATTGAGACTATTAACATGTGGATTTCTTATGTTTGTGCATAGCAACTTGCACATCTGGGGCCTATTTGTTGGTTGGAGGTTCTAATCTCTAGTATTCTTTCAGTATTTGCAAACTTCAGGTGGGACTATGTTATTATAGAATTGAGGGGAACATTTTTACCACTACTAGGCAGTGTTATTGTCAGGTGGTGTCGAGTCAGGTCTAACTCATAGCAACCCTCATAGGGTTTTCAATGGATGTTTGCTTCAGGATTGCTTGTGGAGTTGATTGCCACATCTGTCTCCCATTTTTGTGGTGCTGAGGGTTGAATCTGGGTCCTCAGAGAGAGTGGAACAGCACTCTATCTACTGAGATTAACCCCAGCATAGCTGTTTACCTCAGTTGGCAAAGGGATACTCTACACTCTCTGAGGACCCAGGTTCAATCCTCAGCAATGCAAAAATGGAAGAAGGACATGGAAATCCACTCTCAAAGCAGTCTCAAAGAAACAAAAAGCCATTGGAACCTATGAGAGTCTCTATGAGTTGGACCCACTTGACAGCGCCTAACAACAACAAATTAGGGATGTAATTCAGTGACCAAACATTCACCAAACATGCTCCAGGCACCAGGCCCACCAGCTAACATTACTCAGAAGAAAATTAACTTCAGAAGAAACCACAATTAATGAATAAACTAGCAACTATTATATAGTGGGGCTGGGATTTAGCTCAGCTGGTAGAGCACTGCGCTGCAGTCTCTAAGGTCCCGAGTTCAATTCCCAGCACTGCAAAAATGGGAGAAGGACCTGGCAATGCACTTCCAAGGCAACCCCAAAACAGTCAGCCATTGAAAACCCTATGGGGGTTGTTATGAGTCGGATACCGACTCAACAGCACCTAACAACAACATTATATAGTAATAACCAAATAAAAATAATAACCACCACGACTCCAATAACTTAGAGCTATAAAGGAGAGATGCCAATATTGTGTATAATAAAAAGATATTAGTTAATAAGGGTAGGAATAGAAAGAAAAGAGGAATAGTATTAGTGAATTGTTTTAGAGAAAGAGAGAAAAACAAAAGAGAGAAAACCACCCTAAATAAAGGAGGGAATGAGAAAGAAAAAGGGAAGAGATAGGGAAGATCTTACTAGAGGTAAAGTGAGAAAGAAAAAAACAGCAAGCAAACAAATACAAATAAAGCAAAATTTGAAAAAGAAGAATTGTAGATGAGGGAAATATGGCAAAGAAGAAGAAAGAAGAGAGAGAAAATTATTCTAATTGAAGACAGAGAGTAAAAAATTGATGGAGAGGGAGAAAGGAGAAGGAAGAAGAAAGGATTAAAAATTAAGTGTCACAAGCTTGGTATGGTAGCTCATGTCTACAATCTTGGCACTTGGGAGGCTGAGGCAGGAAGAGAGCAAGCCCTAGGCTAGCCTGTATCCTGTGGTAAGAGCCTGTCTTGTTGTTTGGGGGATGGGATATTCTATAAATGTCTTATATGTATAATTAGTTCACACTTTTATTTAAGTCATTTAAATCTTTATCTCATAGCTATGTATCTGTTACATTATTAAAAGGATGTTATTCAAGTCCCTTTCTTTTCACTTATGTGGGTTGTTTTGCATTGTTGTTGTTAGGTGCTGTCCAGTCGTGTCCGACTCATAGCATCCCTCATAGGGTTTACAATGGCAGACTCTTTTGGGATTGCCTTGGGAGTGGGTTGCCACATATTTCTCCCATTGTTTTATGTTATATATGTTTAAATATAACCTGTAAGTTGCTTGCTGAAAGTGAAGAGGATTTGAAACATTTACTGATGAAGATCAAAGAACATAGCCTTCATTAGGGGTTGCACCTTAACATCAACAAAACAAAAATCCTTACAAATGGGTCAGTATGAAACTTCATGATAAATGAAATTGAGGTTATCCAAGATTTAACTTTACTTGGTTCTACAATCAACACACATGGAAACAGCAGTCAAGAAATCAAAAGAAACATTGTATTGGGAAAAGCTGTTACAAAACACCTCTTTAAAGTGTTGAAAAGTAAAGCTGTCACATTGAAGACAAAGGTGCACCTGAGTCATGCCATAGTATTTTCAGTTTCATCATACAGTTGTGAAAGCTGGACATTGAATGACTGAGATAGGGAAAGAATTGATGCTTTTGAATTATAGTGGTGGAGAAGAATATTGAATATACCATGGACTGCCAAAAGAACCAACACATCTGTTCTAGAAGAAGTGCAAACGGAATGCTCCTTGGAAGCAAGGATGGCTAGATTGGGTCATATGTATTTTGGACATGTTGTCAGGAGCACCCAGTCCCTAGAGGAAAACATCATATTTGGGAGATTGGCTCGTCAACAACAACAACAACAAAAAGACCCTCAACTGGATGAATTGGCAGTGTTTGCAACACTGGGCTTAAGCATAAAAAATATTGTGTGCCTTGCACAGAATTGGGGAGTGTTTCATTCTGTTGTACATATGGTTGCTATGAGTTAGACCCAATTCTACAGCACTTAACAACAACAACCTTTAAGTAGTTCCCTTTGTTTATAGATTTGTGTTTAATTTGAGGAACACATTCCAATTCAGGCAATTTACAAATTTGTCCTGATTTATTTTATGTGTACTCTCAGCCTCTCATTCATTCAGAAATGACTATCTAGCTAGGTTCCTCTCTAGTCTGTCCCAAGCATACACAGTATTGCACAAGTGTGCAGCTTTCTGGATCCTAGGGGATATTTAAAATTTATCAAGGCTCATTCTTTCTCTTGTTTCTTGTAATTGCTTTTTAATTTTTGCCTTATCTCCAGGTCTGTTGCTTGCCCAAACCAAGATTTCAACTTCATGCTTGCTGCAATGTTAGACTTCCTAGACAATTTGCTGTTTTTCCTGGATTAACTTGTTATTGTTTTCAATAACATTACTCAGGAACAATCTGTACCCTCACTGCAATCTCTGCCCTATATCTGACCACTTTCTTACATAGTATGACTGAGTGTCTTCAAAACCTGTCTCATTCTGACTGAATCACCACATAATGGATATGGGGTTCATGATGAAATCATCTTCAGTGTAAAATGGTATAGTTTTCCATTGTTATTACCTGAGCTTCAGTATTTTTTCATTCAAAAGCAATTTTGAGTTTATTGTATGACTTTTTTGAATTTCCAGGATCCAGGTTCTAGTATTCATTTTTTTTAAAATCCTGTTTTATAGTTGCTTTAGGGGAGAGCATTTGTTAAACTTCTCATTGTGGTGTTTGTCAAATATCACCTGGACTGTTCTAGTAGCATTCTTATAGCTATTACTAATCTCAGATACAGTATACAAATACTCAATTGTCCCTGTCTCTCCATTAACCTTTAAATTGATCCATGTTTCATCTCTACTTTACAAACCTTCATCAATCTGCACCCCATCTTGAGTCCATCATAGGAACTTCTTGATGATCAGGTCTAGATTTCTTTTCTAATGTCACTCTGTCTCCCACTTCCTCCAGTGTTTGTCTTTATGATCCTAAAATGTAGCACTCTGCATTATCACTCTATGATTTTTGTTCTTACTATTCCTTCTATTCAGAGTAGTTTTCCACATCATTCATGTCTTTTCATCGCTGAAAATCTAACATAAGTATCATTACATCTAGAAATCCTTATTTTACAAAGTTAGGTAAGTTTGGTGAAATTCAACTTTGTATAGCATACATATCATTGCACATATGCCACATATTGAAATAATCTGCTTCATTAGAATAACTTTCCCAGTTGGCTTTGACTTTCTTTAGAACAAGGACTACTTTTTGTTTTTATTGCAGCACCTACAACAAATGACTAGCATATAGTAAGCAATCAATAACTACTGAGTTGCACTGAAATTTAACTAAATCAATGCAAAGAAGACATTATTGTTGTTGTTGTTAGGTGCCATTGAGTCGTGTCTGACTCATAGCAACCCTCTTAGGGTTTTCAATGGCTGACTGTTTCAGGATTGCCTCAGGAGGGGATTGCCATGTCCTTCTCCCATTTTTGCAGTGCTAGGAATCAAACTTGGGACCTCAGAGACTACAGAGCGGTGCTCTACCAACTGAGCTAAATCCCAACCCCATGAAGAAGACATAGATTATAGAAAACCCCAAAATCATAGAAATTCATTTTCTATTGTGAATGTTTACCTGATTATGTGCAAATAAGAATAATGAAACCATCAACAATAATAGCTTTCTATATTGAAATGCCAAGATCATCCAGGTGTGGAATCGATGTTTTATTCCTGTTCTCATTTCATGTACACAACAGTTATGAGGAATGCCAGCAATTTTACATATATAAATATATTTATATTGGGATCAAGGCCATGTGAATATGAGATTTAATTAGCATGCATTCTATATTTACTAATATTGCTTTCATTCAATTTTTCTCATTTCTATTTATAATATGTTTTGGATAGACTCTTCAAGCATATGTCCCTCCAAATGTTTTCAAAAACCTTCTGTAGTTGCCCTCCTCTATGGTTTAATAAGTAGATAGATTTTTCTTCTAGTTAGTAGAACAGAAAATGCGCAAATTGTTTATATTTACATACTTTATACAAGCAATATGTTTTATTAAGACTCTTTAGAACAAACTGGTAGAAAATGCAATTTCATTTATGTTAAAATGTAACTTTTGCTATGAATTCTAATCTATTTTAGAAGGACAAAACCCCTACCTTTTCACCAATCTATAGAAGATTTTTCTAGTATCAGCTATTCACTTCAGTAATTTACTATATGTTATTAGGAATTGCTTCCCTTTTCTTTTCTGAGTTTGCTTAGCTTAGTAATTAAATCACTAAACTAAATTATCTAGGATCTCTATGAGTTCTAATATTCAGTGAGTACCTAATAGATAATGGGAGAAGGACCTGGCAATCCACTCCCAAGGCAATCCTGAAACAGTCAGCCATTGAAAACTCTATGAGGGTTGCTATGAGTAGGATACCGACTCGACAGCACCTAACAACAACAACCTAATAGATAACAAATATATTGGTTAAATAAGTGAATAAAGACTAATTTATCACCAAAACTTCCAATATTTTTATACATTCGGCATCTCATGAACATGCTTTCTTCTCCTTTTGCCATCACCATTCATAACTTAAGACTTGAACATTTGTAGTAGTTGTTTCTGTCTTCAGTCTTATGGTCCTCCAACCTTTTTGGTACATACCAGTGCCAAAATGCCATTACCATCATAAAAATTCACCAGAAGGAAATGAAATGATTCAGGAAAAATTCCATACTATTCATCATAGTGGACAAGACTTTTGTGATTTGCTTTCACAAAATGCTTAATGTAACATTGTTTATCATGTCATAAAAATTTCATAAATCTTATACTTTAGAAATTTTGTACATGCTTATATTCTAATTCTTAGAGAGTCTCTATCTCACACTTTATCCTCTCTCCTCTGTCCTCTCTTATAAGCCCAAAGAGACACTAAATAACTCAACTTATATCACTTTCCACCTCCACATCAATATACTATTGCCATAGCAAATACATACATACAAATATACACACTTACATACATATAAATACAGATACATAACAAATATTGGGCTGCTAGTTTATCCTTACTAGTAAAGTAAGCAATATTCAGAAAACAGAAGTTGGACAAAGGATACGAATAGGCATCCATTATAATACAATCCCGCAATCTTTGGGATTTGGGAGAATCCATTAAAAGTATTGTGAGCAATGAATTCCTAGCTGGATTTAAGTGTAAAGGTGACCTTTTGGTAATCTCGATCAAAATATGATAATAGGACACTTTTTACTCAATGTCTTCATAAACACATTCACAGAATTTTCTTTTTAAAATTCATCTCATATAATACCAGCAATTGTCTTATGCATTTTACATGAAAAAATAATCTAAGAGTAAATTGCATTACAAGAGATATTTTTGTTTTTGTAAATTTGCACCCATAGAGTTCATTGCAATATTTGTTGTAATTACCAAAATATGTATGATTTTTGAAGTTATCTTGACAGTAAGAAAAGTACAATTATTTCTCATCACAGGAAACAATTCTGGCTTGTATTTCTCTCTTCACCCATTTTTACTGCCATATATCTATTCACTGGATTCTTTTGTACAGTAACATAGACAGATAAAAGAATATGTGATCATTCCTTCTGACATTCAACAAAAGTGAAACCTTCCTGAGAACTGTGAAAAGTAAACAAAAGCAGGCAAATTTTTGGAATGGCATCAGAAGTTTCAGAGGCAACTATAAGGCTTAGGTTCTCATTTGTTCTATTCCCTTATGGTGTTGTCCTGAGGTGAGAATGGAATTGTGAACAAAACAATGTTTATAATTGTTCAGAAGACTAAAATATAATAGAATTCCCATATTTCTGGTGAAAGAGAAAAGGCAAAGGAGCCCTTTGAGACTGTCAAATGACAGGGGAATTCCAGTGCAGAAAAAAAGTGTCTTTTAATTCTGTACATAAATCTACAAACCTCAAGATAATCCCTGATTTATTAATGACTAATACAAAGGAGACTGAAAACATAACAGGCAAGGTTTATAAAACAAAGATGAATTATAAACGGCCACACAAGACCCATACAATCCTCTGAGATGCAAATGTGTGGGACAAACATAAACTAGCATAGCAAAGGCTTTGAGAAAAGCACTGATACCTGAATGACTACCTAATGAAGATAGGCTTAGGTTTCAAAGCTAACAGAATTTGTGGCTACAATTAACACATGATATTCTACAAGATTAAAATGAGAAACTGGCTATACACAGTGGAATATTTGCAACATTTGAGGGCACAATCCAAAATTATTTGACAAACACCAAGAAAAAAGTAATCAATAGATATCAGAGCAAAGATGACATAGATGTTGACATTTTAAAGCAAAGATTGTATAACACCTATTATAATCATGTAGTTTAAGGACAAAAAATATATTTGAGCAGTAATAAAATGTGTCCCAACATAGAAAAGGCCAGGACCAAATGAGTTCAATTTTGCGTTTTACCAGCCTTTTCCTTTTTGCATTTTTATTCTTTATTTAATACATTATTTTGGTCAGCTTAACACCAGGTGCTAAGACTAAGAATGCAGCAATAAGCAAGACAAAATCCCATTGTTTAGACCCCACTTCTCAAATGCTATGCAGATGAGCATCACTTATAGGTTTGTTCAAACCATAGAGGGCCCCCTCCTGGAAAATTTGATTCTGTAGGTCCAGGAAGGGTCTGAGAATTTGCATTTCTAACAAGCTCCCAGGTAATGTTGATGGTTTTGTCCACTGGAGGACTAAACCTTCTCTTAAATGGTTAATACTAGTGAGGAAAGACAGCTTTTGTTCATGCAATGAGGATTCCAGAAACTGATGAGAACACTATTTCCTGGTAATGCATCTGGACAGGACTCTAAAAGCACATTTATGCTTCCCACTCTGGGCTAAAAAAAGCACATCAAGAAATGTAACTCCACTGAACTGATATTCCCATTCTTTGAAATGTTATGTATAACTTGTGATACACACAGTCAAATGACTTTGCATAGTCAATATAATATAGATAGACATCTTTCCGATATTCTCTGATTTTAGCTAAAATCCATCTGGCATCAGCAATGATGTGCCTGGTTTCATATCCTCTTCTGAATCTGGCTTGATTTTCTAGCAGTTCCCTGTCAATATACTGCTGCAGTCACTTTTGAATGATCTTTACCAACTGTCCTCCAACACAGCCTTCCACTTCCTGCTCTACCATGACTTCTTAATCACTATAGACTAACGCACTAAAACTGTGAGACAATATAAACTATTTCTAAATTGTTTCTACAAGAAATTTTGGTCGTAGAGATGCAAAAGCTAACTAATATAACTCATGTATGAGCTAGTTGTGCCGATTCTGTGTAAAGGTACTCAAAGGAAATAAAGTCAGCCTACAAAAGGCACACCCAAACACCCATGGTTATTGTGGCACTATTCACAATCAGCAATTTATGCGATTAAAGTAGATTCTTAACAGATTAACAGATAAGGAAATTATGGTATATATACACAATGGTGTACCAATCATACATAAAGAAGAATGAAATCCTGTCATTTACAGCAAAATGGATGGAATTGGAGGTCATCACATCAAACTATATAAGCTAGACTCAGACAGAAAAGTATCTCATGCTTTTTTCATTTGTGAAAAGAAAAATAATTACCTGAAAGGAGAACAGCAATTATGAGGGAAAGGGAAGGGATCTAGGTAAGCATAGAAAAAGTGGAAGCCCAGAGAGGGTATAAGTGAGAGCAGATATGATATATGTACAATTAATGCATGTATGGAAATGTCACAGTAAGAACCATGAATTTGTAAAATTAACATGTGTTAATAATCATAAAAGAAAATGAATATATTATTTAAGTTGAAAAATAGATGGTTGTTTTGTTATTGTTGTTGTTGTTAGGTGCTGTCAAGTTGGGTCCAACTCATAGCAGTCCTCATAAGGCTTTCAATGGCTGATTGTTTCAGGAGTGGCTTACCAAGTCCTTCTCCTGTTTTTGCAGTGCTGGGGATTGAACTTGGGTCCGCAGACAGTGCATAGCAGCATTCTACCAACTAAGCTAAACTACAGCTCCGTTGTTGTTGTTAGGTGACATCAAGTAAGGTCCAATGCATAGTAGTCCTGTGTATAACAGAACTAAACATTTGCTGAAACTGTGCCATGGAAATGATCATTTTTATGTTTAAGGGCATAGTTACAGCCACTGTAAATCCATCTAATTGAGAGTCTTCCTTTTTTTCATTGACCCAACACTCTCTCAAACATGCTGTCCTGCTCCAGGGATTGGTCTGTCTTGACTACATGTCCTAAATACATGTCACTGTTTAGCCATCCTTGCTTTCAATGAGCCCTCTTGGTGCACTTCTAAGATAGATCTGTTGGTTATTTTGGCAGTACATGGTGTATTTGATATTCATCTCTAGTACTGTAATTCAAAAACATCAATTCTTCTCCTGTCTCCCTTATTTATAGTGCAGCTTCCTCAATCATATGATGCAACTGAAAATACCATGGCATACCTCAGGTGCACCTTCCTCTTCAATGTGACATCTTTACCTTCCAACACTTTAAATAGTTCTTTTTCAACAGTGTTTCTGAATGCCAAGTGTCTTTTGTTTTCTTGAATGTCACTTCCATTGGTGTTGACTGTAGAACCAAGTATGAATTCTCTTGGACAACCTCATATTTTCTCCATCTCTCATGATGCTGCATAGTGACCCATTGGTAAGGAGTTTTGTTTTGTTGATATTGAGGTGCAATCCATACTGAAGGCTGTGTTCTTTGATCTTCATCAGCAAGTGTTTCAAATCCTCTTCACTTTCATCAAGCAAAGTTGTGTCATCTGCATAATGCAGGGTGTTAATGAGTCTTCCTCCAATCCTGATGCCATATTCTTCTGCATAATGTCCAGTTTCTCAGATTATTTGCTCAGCATAGATATGTAAAAAGTATGGTGAAAGGATACAACCCTGATGCATATCTTTCCTAACTTTAAACCACGCATTGTTTCCTTGTTTTGTTTAAACAACTACCTCCTCTTCCATGTACAGATCCCTCATGAGTACAATTAAGTACTCCAGTATTCCCATTCTTTGCAATGTTACCCCAAATTTATTATGATCCACACAGTCAAATACATTTGCATGGTCAAAAAAACATAAACATCCCTTTGCTATTTTCTGATTTTGGCCAATATCCACCTGACACCAGCAATAATGTCCCTGGTTCCACATCTTCTTCTGAATATTGTCTTGCTTTTCTGGCAGTTCCCTTTCAACATACTGCTACAGGTGCTTTTAAATTACCTTTAGAAAACTTTTACTAGCATGTGATATCAATGACATCACCTGATAATTTCTATATTTAGTTCTTTGGGAATGTTGTTGTTAGGTGCCTTTGACTTGGGTCTGACTCATAGTAACATTATGTACACAGATGAAACAGTACCTGATACTGTGCCATGCCTGGGACTATGTCAGTGCTTCTACACTTCATAGAGTTTGTAATGGGTTATTTTTCTCAACAGTGGTCTGCCAGGTCCTTCTACCGAGTCAATAGCACCTAAGTTTCACAAGTGGTCCCCCATCCAATTACTAACCAGGCCTGAACCTGTTTAACTTCTGAGATCTGACGAGATAAGACACCAGGGTGGCATAGCTATAGACCTCTTGGGATTAGGTTAATGGATAATTATTAGAAATATGTTCCCTATGTATTTAATATTTGTTATTATACTGCAAGTTATCCCAAAATTTAGCAGTTAATAAGAACAAATTTTATAATCTTCTGATTTCTGTGGATCAAAGCATCATGTACAGCTTAGCTGTTGATTCCACTTTAAGAATTTTCATGATGTTGTAGTCAGGATGGTCAGGGCTGCAATTACCTGGATATTCAACAGCAGGTAGAGAGTTGGCTTGCCAGGTGGGTTATTCATATAACTATTGAGACTAAACTGCAGTTCTTTGGTGGCTATTGTCCTGTGTCTTCAATTTGTAGACATAGGAACCCCCTTTCATCCATGTTTGAGTGTCTTTAACAGTAGAATAAATGTCTTTCCTCTAAGTGAATGACTCAAGACAAAGAAATAGGGAAATCACCATATAATTTATGTCAAATTATTAGAAATGATACTTTATCATTTTTCTCATATTATCCTTATTACAAATGATTGTGTAGGCCCAAGCCTGTCTAAACAGGAGAAAAATTAAGCTTTTTTCTTAAAAGAGTAATGATTAAAAATTCTCTGCAAATATATTTAAAATACCACAACATGTATACAGTAAGTATAAAAGGGCTGAAGTGGCCATTTTTAATATGAAGCCAGCAGTTGGTCCTTTCCCTCTTGCTCTATAAGGGTCAAGACCTCACTTGGAAAGAAAATTAGAAGATGCACTACAAGGACCTCCCCTGATTCCTAATCCCTTATCTTCTTTCTGCTGCTCTTAGTGTTTTACTTTTTAATAGTTTTCTTTTATATGTTCCTTACTCTTTTCTACAAAATAAATAAGTCTCTTTTAGCTAAGAAGCTTTTGGAACATTTAGAAGCCTCAGGCTTCTATTGAATGCCAGTTTTCCACTTGTTTAACAATTTAAAATAACTGAGTTTTTAGGTCTTCTTGGGATTAGAAACAGATAACGTTGTTTTTCTGGCTGTGCAGGTAGGAACATAATACTGACAAGGTTCCATTTGAAAAGTTATTTATTTCACCCCTAGGTTAATCTTTAAAATGCTCTTGCTGATTAACAAAAGGGCATAGTGATAAAACATTTTGTTCTTTAAAATCATGGGCTGTCTGAATGTGTGACTCACATCATATTACCAAGAATGAAACATTTCATTCTTGCCTGGAGGATCTAAACCATGGTCACCTTGACACAAAAGAAACCTTGATTTTCATTACAAGCTAGGATCATGATAAAGGGTTTTGGTCACATCATTCTTATTTATGTTAATGTTACAGTTTTAAGTTAACTTCTCATCCCAGACACATCATGAACCCTTCACATACACCCTTTCTTTACTTTGCACCTATGGAAACACAGATTCATTTAGATTTTCCTTAAATTCTATCCTTCTCACACATTCTATAATGATGTTGTCTGTTCTTTAGTATTAGGAGAAACTTCTTATTTTTTTTCTGATTACTTTGCTTTGTGGTAGAAGGTTAACTAATGTAACTCTGATGACAGATTTGCCCTGGGTGGCTTTTATCCTATGATTACTAGCATCCCAAATATATGAAATTAAATCTATTTTACTATCATGGGGCTTGTTCCATTGAAATACCTGAAAATAGTCTAATTGAGAAATTCACATTTGTTCTAGAGCTATAACTTTG
>VMDO01038675.1:0-13285 GCA_007922755.1 Pedetes capensis
AATTGAGCAGTAGAAGTGAAGCAAGAAAGGAAGAGGAAGAAGAAAAATCTTAACTTTATTATTGCTCAGATTCAGTAAATAACAGAAACTGCTTATGAAGTGGAAGATTAAGAATATTATATAAACTCACAGTTATAAAACTAAAATGGCAAAGTAGAGCTTCTCAGAACTTCCTCTCTATAAAAGCAATGAAAGAACTCACAAAAATAACTAGTATCAGACTTTTCAAAACTCTGGAAATTAATCAAAGACTTTCAGGAACCAACCCAGATAAATTTTTTGCTCTTTTTTCTTTTTGGTGCTGGGAATTGAACCCAGGTCCTGGCACATGTTAGGCAAGTGTCCTATCACTGAGGTGCATTCATGGCCACTTTTCACTTTTCTTTCTCTCTCTTTCTTTCTTTCCTTCTTTCCTTCTTCCTTCCTTCCTTCCTTCCTTTCTTTTTTTTTTTTTACAAGGTCTCACTAAGTTGCTTAGACTACTTCTGGCCTCAAACTTGCAACTTTCCTGCTTCAGCCTCCTGACAGTTGGGATTACAGGCATGTACCACCGCACCAAGGGAGAATATTTATTCAAGAAAAATAGGTCAGGCACAGTGGTGCAGGCCTATGACCACAGCTGTTGGGAGGCTGAAGCAAGAAGATCACAAGTTGGAGGCCAACCTGAGCTACCTAGTGAAACTGTCTCAAACAAAACAAAATAAAACAACAAGAAGAAAATAAAACAAAACAAAACAGTCAAGAAGTGTCATGACCTGCCTGTTGGTTTTCTGAAAGATCATATTTACAAGCTGTCTGTATCTTACCTGACTCAACAATTACCCTGTATGAAAAGCTTTATCCCTGGGGACATGTATCAAAAAAAGTATAGACAATTCCTTTGTTTCTTGGCTGCTTGAATCAGTAGATAACAGTTGAAGCAATTCATTGCCTAATGAAAAGCTTGAAAAGAGAAACTGAGGAATAAGATTCCATAAAGGCTTTAAAAAATTCTGATATAGTTCTGGAAATTTAGAAGTCCAGGCACATTTCTAAAGCTATTTGCATACCCAAGGCTGTGTACATGCTCAGGAAAGGCCTTGAGAAGGCTCTAAGCTCTCACCTCTGACTGACCTTGAGACTTTGTGTAAGCAGGAAATGGAGGCTAAGACAAAAGTGAAAACTGCTTAGTTGAAAGTTGAAGTCATACCCCAACACACACATAGAACTTCTTGGAAAAACTAGGAGAGCTTTATTGGTCCCAAACATTAAAAAAAAATGTCTGTCGAATCATTAGCTAATTACTAAACCAACCAAGTGGAGACTTCAGTGGTCACACATGAACAAGATACATATGTGGTTAATATTAGGTATGAACCTGAATAGACTGAGGAAGAACTAGAGAACTGGTAAAGCATTATTTCTTGTTTTTTCTATGTTTTGTTGTTGTTGTTGTTGTTGTTGTTGTTGTTAGGGGCCGTTGAGTCGGTATCCGACTCATAGCGACCCTCATAGGGCTTTCAATGGCTGACTGTTTGAGGATTGCCTTGGGAGTGGGTTGCCACGTCCTTCTCCCATTTTTATGGTGCCGGGAATTGAACTCGGGACCTCAGAGACTGCAGCGCAGCGCTCTACCAACTGAGCTAAATCCCAGCCCTTTGTTGTTGTAGTGGTCTGTTTTTTATTTGTTTTGTTTTCATTTTTCCTGTGCTTGGGATCAAACACAGGGCCTTGCACATGCTAGACAAAGTGATCTACCACTGGGCTACACCCCCAGACTAACTTCTGGGTGTTTCTGTGAGCACATTTCCAGAGAAGCTTTGTATGTGAGTCAGTGGACTGAGGAAGAGAACCGCCCACTGCCATGCCTGCCATGACACCATTATGGACTGGTCCTCTAACTGTGAGCTTTCAATAAAGTTTTTCCTCTATAAGTTCATTTGGGTGGTTTTTCTGCCACATTGCTGGCATCTGACTAACACAGTAGAAGAGTTACAGCCTGTTGCCCCAGTTACAGTTGACAGTGTAATTCTCAACCTGAGGCCTACGGCCTGACATCCTTGAGCCATGAAGGGGATGGCTGTTGGACTTTGGAGTCCAAAGCCTAGAAAGCCTGGAATTTGGGGTGTCCAAGGGAAAGAGAAAAGTGTCCCAGTTCCAGGACAGACAAATTGCCTTTTCTGTTTTTTCTTGTTTTATCTAGACCCCTAGCCAATTGGATGATGGTGGGTGGTTCTCTATTAGCCAGTTTGGGGAATAGAAAGAAAAAAATTAAAAACGGCACAGAACCTGACAAAGTAGCACACATACAATGAGAATCATAGAAAAAGAGGAGGCAGAGTGGTAGGGAGAATATTTGAAGATTTGAATAAATAATACCCCCTCATTCTCAAATTTGATGAAAAAAGAAATTTTCAGATTCAATGGGCTCAGCAAACTCCAATTAGGATAAATTCAAAGATATCCACAATAGGGGTCATCACAAACTCTTGAAAGACAAAGAGAATCTAGAAAGCAGCAAGAGAGAAGCGACTCATCACATATAAAGGATCATCAATAACATTAACATCTGATTCCTCATCAAAAACTAGGAAAGTTAGAAGGCAATAGGCTGACGTATTCATATTGTAGAAAGAAACAACCTGCCAACCAAGAATTATATACTTGGCAAAACTATGCTACAAAAGTTGAGGAGAAATTAAGATCTTTCTAGATAAATAAAATAATGAACTCATTGCTAGTAGAACCATATTATAAGAAATAATAATCTCTCCAAAAGAGATATATAAGTGGCCAATAGACCCATTAAAAAGATGCTTGACACCCTGTCATTTAGGAGTTACAAACTGAAACCATGAGAAGGTACCACTTCTTATCCACTCAGTTAACTAGAAACAAAAAGCCAGATAATAAATGTTGACAAGGATGTGGAGCAGTAAGAACCATTATGTATTGCTTGTGAGACTGTAAAATGGTGTGCACACTTTGAGAATGCAGTTTTACACTTCCTCAAATAATGAATCATATAATCACCATATGACCCAGCAATCCCACTTCTCAGTATACACCCAAGAAAAATGAAAGCATATGTTACATGAATGTTTATCCAGCATTATTTGGAATAGCCAAAAGGTGAAAAGAACCTAAATGTTCACCAGTGATGAATGGATAAGCAAAAGGTGTCATATCCATCAATGGAATATTATTCAGCCATAAAATGGAATAAAGTACTGGTACCTGCTACAACATAGAGGACCAGTGACAATTTAGTCATCAGTCTTTTCTCAGCACCACCATGCTTTCAGTGCATTTTTATGGAGGGCTTTCTGTATACAGAACTCATGTTGATATTGTTGTTGTTGTTGTTAGGTGCCATCAAGTTGGGTCCGACTCAATACGACTCTCATAAGGTTTTCAATAGCTGATAGTTCAGGATTGCTTTGGGAGTGGATTGCCACGTCCTTCTCCCATTTTTGCAGTGCTGGAGATCAAATCCTGGTCATCAGAGAGTGCAGAGCAGCACTCTACCAAGTGAACTAAAACCCCGCCCCTCTCACATTGATGCAATCTGCAATTCCTGTCCCTTTGGAGATTTTAGACCAGAGAGGACAAACATTGTACATACCCTTTCCCTATGATGAGTGCTAAAAGAGGGAATGGACAGAGCAGGGCACTGCACATTATTAGCCCCAGGCTAGAGCCCTGGTCTGCATCATTTTGATATTCCTGTAAGACAAGGCCTGTTGAATTCTCTGGAAACTCACTTTCTCTATCTGTGAAATCAGTTCAAGGGATTTGTTCCAGGTCTTAATTCAACAGAGGCAAAAACTTTATTTTTAATAGAAAATAGGCTAACTGCAAAATTCTAGTAAGTAAACTGTTGTTGTTGTTAGGGGTGGCGTATGACTCCTAGCAACCCTCATAGGGTTTTCAATGGCTTATTGTTTCAGGATTGCTTCTAGAGTAGATTGCCACATTCTTCCCCCTTTTTTTGCGGTGCTGTGGATGGATCCTGGGTTCTCAGATAGGGCAGAGCAGCACTTTACCAACTGAGCTAAACCCAAGCCCCAGTAAGTTAACTATATCACATCAATTCAATGGAGTATTTTGTTGTTGTTGTTGTTGTTGTTAGGTGCCATCGAGTCGGTATCCGACTCATAGTGACCCTCATAGGGTTTTCAATGGCTGAGTGCTTTGGGATTGCCTTGGGAGTGGATTGCCAGGCCCTTCTCCCATTTTTGCAGTGCTGGGAATTGAACTCGGTTCCTCAGAGACTGCAGCACAGCGCTCTACCCACTGAGCTAAATCCCAGCCCAAGGCATCCTTTATATAATTATTGTTGTTGTTGTTGTTATGTGCCATCGAGTTGAGTCCGACTCATAGCAACCCTCATAGGGTTTTCAATGGCTGTTTCAGGATTGCCTTGGGAGTGGGTTGCCACGTCCTTCTCCCATATATAATTATTAAGACTATGTTAAAACATGACTTATTCTGCTAGGTAAAATGAATGAAGCACAATAGAAGTTTTCATTTATCCTATGCTTATAATCCTATAATAAATGTAAAGTTATGTAAAAGTGAAAGAGGATAGTTATCACTGGTGTAAAAACATAGATCTTCCTTAAAAGTGTGAAGAATCTACATAGTGAAAAAGTAGGAAAATTATATAGAAAGAAGGTTAAATATGTTACAAATAAAACAGAGCATATATTTCATACCAATAAATCAAAATGGGCTGAATTTTTATATTGAGATTTTTAGGTTGGTTCATAAAGTAAATGTTTTGTTTTGGCTTGGTTTGGTTTGGTTTGGTTTTCTTGGGACAGAATTTCTCTACATAACCCAGGCTAGCCTAGAACTCACTATGTAACCCAGGCTGGCCTTGAACCCCATGATCTTCCTGCCTCTACCTCCCGAGTACTGGGATTAAAGGTGTTTACCACCATGCCTGGCTTCAAAAAGTAAATTTAAGTACATAAAAATGTAATTCAGAAAAGTTAAAAGTAAAAGAGTTGATAAGTATGTATTAGGCAAATGTAAGCCTACAGCCATACCATCCTAGTGTCAGATCCCGTCAGATCTCGGAAGCTAAGCAGGGTTGGGCCTGGTTAGTCCTTGGTTGGGAGACCACCTGGGAATACCAGGTACTGTAGGCTTGGGAGAAGGATTCTGTATCCCACTCCTGAAATAATCAGCCTCCAAAAACCCTATTAATAGCTGAGAAACACTGATATAGTGCTGGGCATGGCACAGTGTCGGATAGTGTTTCATCTATTGTACATGAGTTGGACCTGACTCAACAGCACCTAACAACAATAAGGCAAATAAATACAAATGAAAAGAAAGGGGGTTTGTGATCTTAATATTAAGTGAAATTTAAAGACAAAAGTATGAAATTATAGAAAAACGTTTGGTAAAGTTAAGGATATAAATCACAACTAGAATATACAGCCCACATTGTCACCCAAAACTATAGGAGATAACAATAAGCAGAAACCACAAGTGGGAAACTTGAAATATACTCTTATTGTCCAAAGTAAATCAAGTTGTTAAAAAATAATAAAGGTGTAGAAGACCTGTACTGATCTTCGATTTGTCCCTCTTGATTCACATTTTACTCTCTTCTTGCTCTAGTGCCCTGGGAAACTGAACTCCTACTGTGTATCCACAATACTGGGCTCCCGGGGCTCTGGCTTCTGGCTGAGGTCAGTCATTGGGGAGTACTTGTATGAGAACCAGAAGCTAGGAAATCAGAATATTTATCTTCATATCTCCCTGTTGAGTTCCTGCCAGTTTCCTGCATCCTTTTACTGAAGGCTCAGTTCTTGTCAGGTGGCCCTTTTTATACATTCTCTCCATCTCCAGGTCTATAATCACTGCCTTTCATCCTCTGGACTAGATGTGGTAATGGTACACACACACTCAAATATTTGAGTTACTGTTTTATGCCTTGTGCTTACTCTCTGCCTATATCACTATAAATCACCCCTTTATTAATCTCTCTTCAAGTTACCCAATTTAAATATAGTTCACCTGTTTTTGAACCATACAAAAGCAAATGTAATAAAATAGATTTAAGTTATATGTTTCAGAATCTAACCTGAACATACAGTGTATCTTCTTCTTTTATGCTTTGTTTTGCTTTGCTTTGCTTTTTATTTGTTTTGTTTTGTTTGAGACAAGATCTTCCTATGTAGCCCAGCCTAGCCTGGAACTCACTATGTAGCCCAGGCTTGCCTTGAACTTGTATTCCTCCTGCCTTCGCCTCCCTAGTGTGGGAATTACAGGTATGCACTTGACATAGACTTCCTTTTTTCCTCTTCCTCCTCCTCTTCCTCTGCCTCCTCTTTCTCCTCCTCCATCTCCTCCACCTCATCCATTTACTTTTTGCAATACTGGGGGGAATTTTGAACCCAGGACCTCACACATGCTAAGCAAGCCTCACCTCTAGCCCTCCATTTTTTATTTTGTATTTTGAGACACTCACTAGGTTACATGGGCTGCCTCTGACCTTGAAATCTCAGTCCTTCTGCCTCAGCCTGCTGAGCCACTGGGATTACACATGGGAGCCACCACACCTGGAAAACCTTCTTCTTAAATAGTAATTAAATAGTCATGAAAAAAGATGACCATATATCAGTTTGTGAAGAAAAACACACACACAAGAACTTCAGTTAGCAAGACATTTTAGTATAATGTATTAGAAATTATATTAAAAATATAATTAGAAAAAAGTCTATTTCCTGGAAATTAAAGAAAAATATTGATTGAGTCAAGGAGGAAATACAACCTAAAATTGCATGTTGAATCTCAGGAAGAATTAGTAAAAATAAATCCATAACTATACACCCTATAATAAATTTGTAGAACATAAACACAAACAGGAAAATTTTAAAGCAGTCAAGGAGGAAAGAGAGCTTATCCAGAAGGATAAACAGTCAACTTTTGGCCAGTAATGCGAGAAGAATATTCTTTCCAAAGTATTGAGTGAAGATACTTATTACACTAGAATTCTATGCCAAATAAGAGCATTAGAGTTATATGATAACCATTCACAGAACCTTCCAGAAAGAATGAATGGATGTGCTTTAGCAACAATTCAGAGGGTACATGTAGGATACACAAACAATGAACAAAAAGCAATAGTGAGCAAAGGCATTGGTAAGAACAATAGTAAATCTAAACAATTATAGAATGTTAAGAGAAAAAAGACTAAATTTTGTGTGTGCTGTTGTTTGGATGTGTCCCCCAGAATTTGTATGCTGGAAATTTAATCCCCTAAATTGTATGTTGGTAGTGTTTTAAGAAGTCAGGCCTCTGGGAAGCATTTAGGATTAGATGTTGTCATGAGGGAGGGGTCCCCTGATTGAATTGGGATCTTTATAAAAAGAGAGAAAGAAAGCCAAGTTAGCAAGCTTGCTGTCTAGCCATGTGATGCCTGGGACTTTTGAGAGTCCCCACCAGCAAGAAGGCCCTCATGAGATATGGTCTCTGGACCTTGGATCTCTGGAACCATAAGATGAATAAATCTTTATTTTCTTCCTTGTTTGTTTATGTTTTTTGTGATACAAGGTCTCACTATATAGCCTAGACTTGCTTTGAACTCTCAGTCCTCCTACATCAGCCTCCTGAGTGCTGGGATCACAGGCGTGTGCCACCTCATCTGACAAGGTTTTTTATTTTATTGTTGCTGTTTTGTTTTAATTATCCTATCTGTGATATTAGGCCTGCAGCTATAGCTCTGTGGCATCTGATCCCATCAGATCTCAGAAGCTAAGTAGGGTTGGGCCTGGTTAGTACCTGGATGGGAGACCGCCTGGGAACACCAGAAGCTGTAGGCTTGGGAGAAGGACCTGGCAACCCCCTCCCAAAAGTCAATCTGCCATTGAAAACCCTATGAACAGCAGGGAAGCACTGACAATAGTGTTTCCCCTGTTGTACAGAGGGTCGCTATGAGTCGGATACCGACTCGACGGCACCTAACAACAACATCATCTGTGATATTTAGTTAATCAGAACATTAATAGAATAAGGTGTGTTTAAAACAAGAGGGAGCTAAAATTCAAAAATATGAAAAGGGGAGAGTAACTTAAATTTTTCTGAGGTCATTCTATTGCTCAGACTAGAGATGAGGATTTTTTTAATTTTATTTAATATCCATGTAAAAATCTGATTACAAAGCCACAAATTCTAAGTTACTTAGCATCCAACTGACATTCACATTTGCATTACAGTCAGGTATTAGTAGATATCTAGCAATTAAAGGAAAAATGGAGACCATCCACCTTCTGATCTATGCTTCACAGACTTGAAGAAAACACTACTAAGTGTTATTAATACCCAGGATTCTCATTTTTGGCTCCTGTGGAAAAATGATTTTATATAATATACTCTAGTGAATTGCTTCTTCTGTGGCTTACTGAAGGTCAAGTGCACTGGTCTCCATATCAGTGGCACATTCTCATTCTAAGCATCTGTTCTCAGAATAAAATGAACATAAATAAATAAACAGCCTTGCTGCAAAGATTCAAAGTCACAAACAAGTATTTAGAGCTTTGAGATGTAATAGGCTGCTTTTCTAACTTAGTGTCCTCTGATGGTAGCTTCCATTATGGTGGACTTTATTGCCCTGTTATCTCCTACTGGCCTATCTTATGGCTTAGTTGGCCTGTTGAGCTAATATGCCTACTTTCAGAGACCAAATCATGATGAATATAGTGTGTAGAAACAGCATGTTTTAGCCGTGGGGAAGAAAGGCCAAAAACCTGTATCTGATGTAGCTTCTTTCTGTTCCAAATGAGAATTTAACTGTCCAACTACTGACTACCCTGAGTGTCAAAGGCCATGAAGGGCTTCAAGTTGATGGGAATTTCATTTGATGAGCACTTCTAATTGTTCTATAATGAGATTAGTTGCCTTGCCCTTAGGTATAGATGCCATATTTTATCCCCAGAGTCGGGAAAAGCACTCTTACCTTCTTTTTAAAATTTAAAGTTTAATGCTCAGGCTCACATAAATTGGAAGGAAAATAAGGGAAACTCCCTGTCCACATTTCACTGCTTTTTTTTCAGATTCCTAGGATTTTGCTGAGTCTGAGAAAGTGTGCTCATCTCCCACAGCCCATCTAATTAACCTGAAATTAACCTTCTCATTAACCCACAGATGGGGAAGGCCAGCATACACATTTTAGCATGTATACTCTTACATGAGTTCTCATTGGCTATGGCCAAGAATTAACTTCCAGGCAATGTGTGCAGAAGGAGTAATTAGAAGATATTTGAATTGGAATTTTCATTACAAAACTCAATTACTAAAGAATGATTTTTTTAACTTGGGACATGATTGTTTTTAAAAATTTTTTTGATTAGCATGATACTGGTACATTTTATGGAATACAGTGTAATTTTTCAACACATATGTATAGCATGTATTGGTTAAATCAAGGTAATCATCATTTCCATTTCTTCATCATTTCTTTATGTTTTGAGCCTTCAAGTTCTTTTCTTCTAGCTCTTCATAAAATATATAATAGGTTTTTGTGAACAATAGTCACCCCACTGGAATATAATTGTTAACTGAAAAAATATTGAATTATCTCAGGAACCTGGTCCATGTTTCTCTTGATTTTTCCCTACCCTATGTATTTAACTTACTAGGGAATGATGTACTCAGCATTTCACTGCCCAGGAAATAGGTGAGTCTCCTAAAAATCTATGTCTATGCACACATGTAATCTCAGAACTTGAAGGATGAGGCAGGAGGATTGCAAATTCAAGGCCAGCCTGGGCTACAAATGAGACACTGTCATAAATAAATACATTAATTAATTTAAAAAATCCAAGATAATACTAATATCCTTACCTCTTTTGATCCTTTCTCATATTCAAAGCTCAGTATTCTCCTCTTCATCAAGCCTTACCTAACACAATAGCTCTAATATTGACTGCCCATGATTGTAGTCACTAATTCTAAAGCAATCTCTGCTTTTAAATGAGTCTCAGTAAAATATTCTCCCTAATTAACACCAGTACCTCAATTCTCTCTCACTTTACCTAGTGTTTGGGAGTCTTACTGCCAAAATCCAAGTATGAAAGGCGAGAAAAGCAGACAATGGGCTTCCACTTTTATGCCTGTCCTAGCAATTCTGTGAGACATGTTTTGAAGCTCCTCTTGAAATATCTGTGCCAAAGATCTGGTAATTGTTTTTTATGATTTTTCCAGTGAAGTGTGAAGTCCTTATAATAGCTGTCAATAGCTTTCTCTTCTCTACAGATGCAAACACTAAGAAAGAGAACTTTAATAACCATTTTTAGTTTTATTTCCTCTCTCTGTGTCTCTCCTATCATGACTACTTTGATTCCATCTCTGGTTAGTTTGGTTAGAGACTGAATGGTTGGAACTATACCTTGGAATAACCTAACCAGTTAAGGACAGGTAAAAATAAATCATACTGGATCCCTCCTGACTTTCAAAATAATTAAAAGGCACAGGAAATACATCTTCAGTATTGTGCCAGACACATTATTGCTAGGAGCTAAAGATAGGCAGATAAAAAGGAGTGCTTGTTCTCAAGTAATTCTCAGCCTAAAGGTAGACAGAGAGATGGAGATAAGAATGCTGTAAGATTCAGGGCTTAGAGGAGAGAGGTATCCAGAAAAGGCCATAATTGGAGCCCTTGTTGTTGTTGTTAGGTGCCTTCAAATCAAGTTGTTGCATACACTATGTCAATCCATCTGGTGGAGGGTTTTCCTTTTTTTCATTGACCTGCCACTCTCCCAAACATGATGTCTTTCGGCAGGGATTGGTCTCTCCTGACTACATGTCCAAAATATGTAAGACATCCTTGCTTCCAAGGAGCACTCTACTTGCACTTCTTCTAGGGTGGATATGTTGGTTCTTTTGGCAGTCCATGGTATATTCAGTGATCGTCTCCAGCACCATAATTCAAAAGCATCAATTCTTCTCCTGTGTCCCTTGTTCAATGTCCAGCTTTCACAACCATATGATGCAACTGGAAATACATGGCATAAATCAGGCTCATCTTCAATGTGACATCCTTACTTTTCAATATTCTAAATAAATCTTTTGCCACAGTTTTCCCAAAGCAATGTGTCTTTTGATTTCTTGACTGCTGCTTCCACGGGTGTTGATTGTAGAACCAAGTAAAGCAAAATCATGGACAACCTCAATCTTACAATCTCCATTTATTGTAAAGTTGCATACTGACCCAATCATAAGGATTTTTGTTTTGTTGATGTTTAGTCACAATTCATACTGAAGGCTATGTTCTTTTATATTTATCAGATGTTTTAAATCCTCTTCACTTTCAGCAAGCAGAGTTGTGTCATCTGTGTTACGCAGGTAGTTTAATGAGTCTTCCTCCAATCCTAATGCTGTGTTCTTCATCATAAAGTCCAGTTTCGCAGATTATTTGCTCAGCATATAAATTGAAGAGATATGGTGAAAGTATACAGCCCTGATACACACCTTTCTTAACAGTGTTTCCTTGTTCTATTTGAATAACTGCCTCCTGCTTCATGTACAGATTCCTCATGAGTGCAATTAGGTGCTCTGGTATTCCCATTTTTAAAGTGTTATCCATAATTTGTTATGATCCACACAATCAAATGCCTTTACATAGTCAATAAAACATAGATAGACATCTTTCTGATATTCTCTGCTTTCGGCTAATATACACCTGCATCAGCAATGATGTCCTGGTTCCCCACCGTCTTCTGAATCCTGCTTGATTTTCCTGGCAGTACCCTGTCTATATATTGCTGCGATTGCTTTGAATGATCTTTAGTAAAATTTTGCTTGTGTGTGATATTAATGATATTGTTCAATAGTTTCCACATTCAGTTGGATCCCTGTTTTGGGGAATAGGCACAAAGATGGATCTCTTCCTGTTGGTTGGCCCTAGGGATTGGGAAATACATTGCTGGGTGTGAAAACGGCCCACTCCAAGAGCTCTTAAAACCAGGAGAAAGACTCATCTCCTAGGAGAATGACTGTCTCTCAGTAACAGGGTCCCACAGCTAAGTCTCCATATGCCTATTTCTCGGCTTTTGTTTCTTCTTCTTTTTACTTTTATCCTGAGACAAGGTCTTGCTAAGTAGTGCAGACTGCCTCTGGCCTTGAACTTGCCATCCTCCTGCCTCTGCTTTCTGAGTTGCTGGGATAACAGGCATGAACCACTGTGCCTGGCTTTGTTTCATCTTTTCTATAAGTCTTAACACTGCAATGGGCAAGTTGGGGACAGACTGGAAATTTCTGTCTCCCAGTTTTGGCCCAAACTGTAAATAAAATTCTTTTTTCCATTTCTGTATATATTATGTCATTTTCTCTTAATACAACTGAGTGTTTGGACCCAGAGTCTGGCTTTATGGCTGGGGGTTCTGGTCACAAATCTGGCCCTGAGCAATTGTGAACATAAGTATATACTCTCTTTGTTATGCTTCTAGTACTTAACACAGGGCCCAGACTTTAATAGACATATAATAAATATATATTGAATCAAGTCCTATGACTATATTCTTGTTCCATAAAGACAGTGAAAATCCATAAAGGCATCCATAATGACAGTGAAATAATTTTCAACGTATTATTGCACTATTGCTAAGTATATTAATAGGAAAGGGAATGCATCTAAGTATTCCTAGATATCTTTTCAAAGAGATGAGTCAGCCAAATCGTCCTTTATAAACCCCTTTAATTTTTAAAGAAGGCACAAAAAGTTATTAAGTAAATGCTCAATTAGTGCTTATTTTACTTGCATAACTATTTAGGTCACATTTATGATTCATGAGGATTGTATTTTTATATGCTTTATGTTTTGCCTGCAGTTGTACACTATGGCATCCGATCCTGTCAGATCTTGGAAGCTAAGCAGGGTCAGGCCTGGTTAGTACTTGGATGGGAGGCATTTGAGAACACCAGGTACTGTGGGCTTGGGAGAAGGACCCAGCAACCCACTCCCCCCAAAAAACAATCAGCCATTGAAAATCCTGTGAATAGCAGAGAAGCACAACAGTAGTGTTTCATCTGTTGTACATAGGATTGCTATGAGTTGGACACCAACTCAATGGCACCTAACAACAACAACAACAGATATGTATGGTATCCAGGATTGGCTCAGGGCCTAAGACCAGCCTTCAGTTAAAAGGAAAACCTGTCAGTGGTTATAGAAAGTTGGGCAGATGACAGAAAAATCAGGAGAAAGGAGTAGTAGGGCAACCGGAAAATCAAGCGGGATTCAGAAGAGGGCGGGGAACTAGGGACATCATTGCTGATGTCAGGTGGATAT
>VMDO01038676.1:0-13287 GCA_007922755.1 Pedetes capensis
GTTCCTCCCTCCTCCAAAGCCAGGAGCGGCAGGCTGAGTCCTTCTCATGCCCTCCTCTCGTCTCCCCTCTTCTGACACCCTCTTTCGCTTTTGAGGACCACCTGGATGACCCACGATCATCTCCCTTCCTCCTACAACCTTAGCTCCAGCTGCAGCTTCAGGCCTCTTTGCTGTGTAACCGGATGGGTGCACAGGTCCAGGGACTGGGCCTGGACATCTTGGCAGGGGAAGCGTCATTCTGCCGACCCATCTCCAATGCTTTACTTCCCACCCTAGTCTCTGAGCCTCACATTAGATCCGTCCTGTCCTCTGGTCCTCTAATTGAGCCCTGGTTTAGTTTCCTTTCCCAGTGGCTGTGTAACTATCTGTGGTTTCCAAGCTCCTTCCCTACCCTCACTGTGTTTGTCTGGGGGGAGGTGGCACCAAGGGGCCATCACAGCTTCTGAGGGGCACAGCAGACCCCTGACTCCCCAACAGTCACTTTAATCGTGCCAGGTGTGGCTGCTGTGCTGGGAAATGGACAAGAGTGGCCGAGCTCCCTTCCGAGGGAGCACATGGGCTCTGGGGCCTCTGAGCTGAGCTGCTGCTCTGCCCCTGGCCTCCAGACTGACCCTATCAAATAGACCCCCAAGCCTCTCGGCCTGCACCACTCTAGCTCAGAGGAAGTCAAGCAGAACATCTTCAGAGCTCACGTTAATGAAATCCAAAGACTGGTTTATAAATACTCTTTATTTTTTCTAAATTTTATTTATAAATGTTGGTGGAATACAGAGGAAGAAGTCACATAAATATTCTTTTAAAAATAACAGCTGTTAGAAAACACTTGGCTGTATACAATAGGAAATTGACAAAAAAACCTCTTGGGTTCTATTACAAGAGGGTGAACACATGACCTCTCAGTGGGTGTTTGACCAGGTGTCACCACCATTGATCCACGAGCCCCAGGCCTTCTAGGGTGGGTTCTAGACCTCTGTGGAAGTGACAGGGTCAGGGCCACGCAGGGAGCTAGATCCACAGGGGTGCATGGGACTGCTTGGTGCACGAATGGCCTGCCGCCTGATGCCTTGAATGCTATTTATGTTAATGAAGTTATCCTTTAAAAAAGAAGTGGTGCAGCCTGGTGTGGTGGCGCACACCTGTAATCCCAGCGGCTTGGGAGGCGGAGGCAGGAGGATCGCAAGTTCGAGACCAGAGGCAGTCTACGTAACCTAGCGAGACCCTGTCTCAAAAAGTAAAAAAATGGGCTGGGGGCACAGCTCAGTGGTCTAGCACTTTCAGAGCATGCAAGCACGAGGCTCTGGGTTCAACCCCCAGTACTGCAAAAAAAAAAAAAAAAAAGAAGTGTTCACATTCATCCGTGCTTCCCACTAAAACACTGAAAAACCCTGTTGACTTTAAACCCTAAGATGAAGTTATGACTGTTAGGCAGTCTGGGTTCAAGCCTTGGCCTGGGTAGTTCTAGACTGTAAGATTTTTGGAACCATTATCACGTGCCTTTGAGCCTCAGTTGCCTCACCAGGCAAATGAGAATATTGAGTGCTCCCTGATTCAGGGAGGGGTGAAATGAGATGGTTTTAAAGCATTTGCTGGATCCTTTCATTCCTTTGCAGAAAGCCTCCAGTATCTTCCAGTGGCCCGTGAACAAAATCCCAGCTTGGCCCTGGCCAGGGCCCCTGTCAGTTCCCTGTGCAGCCCTCTCTGAACCTCCTTTTACTCATCTCCTTGGGTTCTATCTGAGCTCCTCCCCCTGTGGAAGCGAGGCTGTGTTTCCTGCTCACCCATTGCCCATCACCCCGTGCCCAAAACAGCACCTGCCTCATGTACAGTGCACAGAGAATGGCGCTGGACACCTGGCCAGAGTGTGGACATTGTGTGATCACTGGCCTGCCTTCGCTGGGCCGTGCAGCAGGACCCACAGTGGACAGATTTTTCAGTCTTTGCTCCTGGTCCTCTTTCCTGCCTGCTGTGTCATTTACACATGGCAAGAATAGCCCAGGGAGCAGCCAGGCTCTCCTCCATGCCTGTGTGGGCCTTCAGTAACAGTAGCAATAACCGGGGTGCTTTAGGTCTCTGCAATGACATATTATTTACCCCATGCCCTCTCTCGAGGAAGTCTCTGCCCTGGCTCTTAGAGTGTGCAGTGGCTGCCTCTATAGCCAGGCCTGGCCAGCTATCCCCCAGCCTCTCAGCTCCTACCTCTTGCCTGCTTTGACCACGGAGAGTGGAGGGTGGTCTGCAGCATGCAGGTGGGCTTTGATACATGACCCCCAGAGACAGATAATGATTAGGTCGAGGGAGTGCTCATGGTTTGTACCTTCCAGAGCCAGCTCCACAAGCATCAAGATGGGACCCTCCCAGGTATACAATTAAAGTCAGTGCTCCAAAAATATTCTCCCCACACAGAACAGTTTGAAATGCAGCTTAAAAATAACCACATCTTGTCTCCTTTGTGAGTTTTGTAGGCGTGTCAAGCTAATGGGACTTTAAGTGTGAAATACATCATGGTGTCAAAATTAGAAATCAGTGCTGAAACCTGTATTCTAGTGTGTGTAGGATCAGAGCAAACTTAATCGACCCCTTCCCTGGCCCAGAGCTCCATAGGCACAGTGGCCACAGGCCAGGCCAGGGCACACGGCACTCACAGGCTGGATGGTCCAAGTAATCGATGGCCTTGGTGAGAGGCTCAGCGTCATAGTCAGGAAAGGGCAGGACCCACCGCCAGCTCTGCTACCTTCTAGGTGTTGTGAGGACCCAGAGGGAGGAAAGGAAGAGAATTATCGTTGGCAATTCTTGGAGACCTCATTCATTCTCACCAGAATCCATTTCCTCAGTGGATCTTTGCGAGGTACCTGCTCTCGGCTGGGCCCAGAAAAGAGCAGGAAGATGGCATGTTTTGATTCCTGCCTTTGAGACGCTCCAGTGTCTGGCAGAGGGTTATAGCAGGCATCAACTCAGGGAGGTGTCTGTGCTTTGCATGCATTATTTCATTGATTCCTCGACATGAGAGGCAAATACCTTTCTGTCACCTCTGTCTTACACAAAACAAGCACGCAGAGCGTGGAGTGACGTGACTGAGGTTTCCCAGGAGAGGCACATCGTGAATCCAAGCAGCTTTAAACCTCGCTAACGATGCCCGAAAACCACCTCCCGCATCAGCCGCGAGGGGTGTTCTAGATACAACATCTGGACTGATGAGTCAGTCATGTCCGCGTCTCTCTCTCTTTTCTGACAATCATCGCACATTGATTTACTCTCCTGTCCCCTCGCCAGATGATGAACCTCTTGCACATAAAGCGCGTCCTGCTTTCCCAGGTATTCCCCCGACACATGTGCTTATATGTGATTGGCAGATGCAGGAATGATGACATTAGGACACACAAGCAGCATTAGTTCATGTACAGTTTTTCCAGTACAGTCGTCCTTTAGCATCTGCCGGGGACTGGCTCTCGGACACCCCAAGGAAACCAGAGTCTACAGGTGCTCAACTCCCTCATATAAAATGGTACAGTATTTGTGAACAACCTAACGTATACTTTTGCTTGCTTTAAATCTTTTCTAGATTACTCATGATACCTGATACAATGTAACTTATCTGCAAACAGTTGAAATGTTGCATTACTTAGGAGATGTTATTAGGTGCTGTTGAGTCAGATTTGATTCATAGCAACCCTATGTACAACAGAATGAAACAGTACCTGACACTATGCCGTGCACACGATCTTTTTTTATGTTTGACCCTGATGTTGCAGCCACTATGTTTCCTCTTATTCTGAGTCAGGCCACATCAGCAAAAGGAGGTCCCAGGGGTGTTATTCCATTCCTGTCATTAAGATCGACTCTACTTTGAGGAGGCAATTCTTGCACAGTCATTTCTTGAATGCCTTTTATCCTAGGGGTGGGGCTTATTTTCTGACACTATATTTGACAGTGCTTCTCTGCTACTCATAGGTCTTTCTTTCTTTCTTTTTTAAGTAATGGGGATTGAACCCAGGGCCTTGTGCTTGCATGCTTCACAAATGCTGTACCACTGAGCTACACCCCTAGCCCATTTTTTTACTTTTTGAGACAGCCTCTTGCTAAATTACACAGACTGCCTCTGGTCTTGAACTTGCGATCCTCCTGCCTCTGTCTCCCTTTGGTTTTTAATGGCTGATTGATTTTTGGGAATGGGTTGCTGGGTCCTTCTCCCAAGCCTACAGTATCTGGTGTTCCCAGGTGGTCTCCCATCCAACTACTAACCAGGCCTGACCCTGCTTAGCTTCTGAGATCCGAAGGCATTAGATGCCACAGGGCTATGGCTGCAGGCTCTGCCTCCCTAGTCACTGGGATTACAGGCGTGCACCACTGCACCCAGTTTCTCTTGGGATTTTCAGTGGCTAATTGTTTCAGATGGGCTGGGATTTAGCTCAGTTGGTAGAGCACTGCTTTACAGTCTCTGAGGTCCCAGGTTCAAATCCCAGCACCGCAAAAATGGGAGAAGGACTTGGCAATCCACTCTGGAGGCAAATCCTGAAACAATTGGCCATTGAAAACCTATGAAGGTCACTGTGAGTCAGACATGACTTGACAGCACCTAACAACAACAGTTGTTTCAGGAGTGGGCTCACAGGTCCTTCTCCCTAGTGTGTCCTAGTCTGGAAGGTCAGCTGAGACCTGTCTACCGTGGGTGCCTCTGCTGGTATCTGAAATACTGGTGGCATAGCTTTTAGCATCACAGCCACATGCAAACCCCACAGCACAATAAGCTGACAGACACATGGGGGGTTTAGGGAATTGTTGTTGTTAGGTGCTGTCATTTTGGTGTGACTCATAGTGACCCCATGTAGGGTTTTCAATGACTGATTGTTTTGGGATTGCTTTGGGAGTGGACTGCCACGTCCTTCTCCCATTTAGAGACTAGTGATGTAAAAAGTCTATATGTGTTCATCACAGACACAAGTTCCTTTGGATGTCTTTGGTGTGTGGTTGGTTGAATCTGCAGATGTAGAGTCATGGATATGGAAGCCGATGGTGGAGTAATTGCTTGTGGGACCAAGTACCAGGCACAGACCACGGAGTGTGCTAACTCAGGGCTGCAGAGGCTGCAGCGGAGTGCAGACCCGTGCAGAGTGCTCTTAAATTCCCATTTCTCTGACAGAGTGCGGACACATGCTGTTTCATTGCTCAGTTCCTTTGTCCGTGCCTCTGCAACTCGCTCAGCTCCACGCCACCTTCCCTCCCCTTCCGTCATCTATCTTCACTGTTTTCTTTTTAGAAGGTCAAATCTCATAAATAAAATTGCATGAAGATTTTTTTTTGACAATTTAACATGCCTTCACTGTGCTAATCTTTTAGAATAATAATAATAATAGTTATTATTATTGTCTTCTGATTGTAGAGCTGCATAGATTTTTGGTCCGGCTGGAATCTGATTTTCCCTGTGAAGGTGGCCTTTGTAGTGCCAGATTTTGCAGACTGTGAGCCTTTGCTGGAATGCATCTGCCACAGTATAGCAGAAACACCTGTCTCTTTTCCCCTCCTTTGAAGCCGAGGATATGAAAGCACCTGATAGCTCAGCTTATAACTTCTTTTTTTCCAAGTAGAATTCCATTTATGTTAATGACATAACCTTAGAGAAGAAAGCAATATTGACGTTTCATCGGTACATGGGTACAGGATAGGTCTTCCAGGAATTTGAGGAAGTGATCCAGGCAGGAGACCAGCCAAGGTTTGGCCTCTTGCCATGATTGTTCCTCTGGTGTGCCCAGGACTCTTTTATACTGATTCCCCGTGAGGCGCCCTCTGGAGCAGCTATGGACAGATTGGAAATTAGCATCCCCAGTCTCCATGAGAACATATTGAGAATTACCTCTAAAATATGCTCAGCTCCTTTGCCTGTAGTTAGTCTTAGGAGGTAACTGGTATTCAGGTGAGTCATCTAATAGCAGCTCATTACTTGTCCTCTCCCTGAAGCTTCCATTGAGGACCCTAAGAGACTTTCCATAGCTTGTAAACCAAGGAAGAAGTCCAGACAGGGCACCACTAAATGATTTGTCCCACCCCAGTGTGAATCAGAGAGTTCATTAGCTGGAGAGCCGTGAACAGATTGTAAGAGCACTTGCCATTTCCAAGGGCTGGGTTCCTCTTTTACTCCCAAGACTAAAGTTGTGGTAAGGAAGGCCTGATATATGAGCAAAAGAAATGCCAAGAGCATGTGCCTAAGATTCAGGATGTCTCCACAGTTTCTGCCCGTCCTTGCTCAGATCAGAGCTTGGGAGAAAGAGGCAATATGTCGAAGTCATGAGCAAAACCTGGCAGGCTGTAGTCACACCTCCGATGTCTTTGTGATGGCCTGGTCACCCACATCTTGTCAGGAGGGCTAGTCAGAAAGGATTCCCTTTGGCCCCCGCCAAGAGCTCACCACTTGTACCTATTTCCCGAGGTGCTGTCTGAATATGACCGAGCCCCTGCCGGCTCTGCCTCTCCAGCCCCTCTGCAGAGCCCTGGCTCCTCTCTGTCATCCTGCCTTTAAAGGGACTCGACGGAGCTCCTAGCCACTGATGCTGGGATCCAGTCCCAGAGGTCTGATCCCCTTTTTACCTGCAGCGAGGTGTCAGCCTTGAAGATGGTTGATCCCCGTGGCTTCCTGTGTGCCCCTCAGGTCAGGAGTTCAGTTGCAGAGTATTTTGCTGACTAGATTTTTTTTCCTGGTATGGAAGTTCGTGTGTCTGAGGCTGTCCCTCACCCCTGTCACCCTGCAGCCTTTGGCCCTGCTGTACCTGGGCTTCTGAGGGGAGCAGAGGGGCCTACTCTGGGTCACGGGAGAGCAGCTTTCAGGCTGTGCCTCCCCTTGAACTATTCCATTTTATAAAGCAACAGTTTTAACCTGAGTCACTCCATTTGGAGTATAAGTACCAAGACGGAATGACTCTACATCTTGTTTATACAAGTAAACAACCACCATCTGCCAGCACACCAGGAAGCACAGACCGGCAAATAATTAATTGGTGCCAATAAAGAATTACGCCTGTGAATATTTCAAATCATATCAGAAACGCCAGACTCATGAGCTTATTAATCACACCAGCTCCAACCCCCTCACCCGGGGCTGTGAAACAAGGAGCACCCCAAGACTGAGATGTGGGAGGCACACTGACCTGTCACGCAGTCCCTCGTCATGAGTCTCACCCAGGAAAAGTGACACAATGAGGGACCTCTGCCCCTGTCCCCAAGCTCTAGCTCCAGCACAGTGTCTCCTGTCTGTGACACATGGCCCACTTCAAACTGACACTGGAAATTGTCTGCCACCCAGAGCTGCCTCTGACAACTCGGCTTCTGAGGTTTGTAAAACTCATTATTGGGTCCCCTACAGAGCCTTTCCCTGGCATCTGCATCCGCTCTCTGCCTTCTCCTTCAGTGCAGCCTTTTAAAACTTTGAAGCTTCTTTAACCCTTTCTGTACCAATCTGTGTGAGGTGTGATGTGTGAGTTGGGAGTTAATGTGAGTCATTAAGACTGGAGTAAAAGAACCCATCATGCCAATGGTCATGTCTACCAAGTGAAATCAGTAATACTTGGTGATTTAAAGCCAACAGAATTGACTTATCCTGTAAATTTATTGTTAGTCAATAAATCCTGGCATTGTGTTGTGTTGTTAGGTGCCCTCAAGTTGGTGTCCGACATAGCGACCCTATGTACTACAGGTGAAACACTATTGTCAGTGATTCTCTGCTGTTCATAGGGTTTTCAATGACAGGTTGATTTTTGGGAGTGGGTTGCCGGGTCCGTCTCCCATCTGGCATTGTAGGAAGACGAAATGTGTCCATCTATGTTTCTAAAGTAGCTTGCTTACAACAACCCCACATTGCCCAAGGAGCCCACACTTCTCCCAGCAGGAAGAGCCTAGAGCTCCTTTCTCTAGGGCTCCCTGCTGTGCATTCCCCGTGCTATCTGTTGCTAGATACTGTACTAAGTCTTTGACCCTAAAGCCTGTCTTTCCTCTAGCCCTTTCCAGTTCTGTGGATGTTCTGGCTCCAGCTGGTTTCTGAGTTCACAAAACCTTGCCATGATTCAGCAAGTCCTTCCTGGGGGCAAATAGGTGCTGGGTGATGCCAAGGCACAAATAACCCCAGTGGGAATAGTTTCTGAATCAAGAAATGTCCTGCTGGTTCTGATAAAGAGATTTTGTTCTGTATCTGGCTTTAAGCAACAGTCTGGGCGATGGTATTTAGGTGCCAAATCACTGGAATTTTGGATATTTTTATGAGAATAACAGGACTGAATATTTTAAATTACAACTCCCTTGGAAAGTTCAAAATGAGTGTTTATCATAATGATGACAATGTACTGTTCTCATTTCTCGAGATTCTTCTATTATGAACATGGGAGCTGCTAGAACAATGCAGTCAAGGTCAAAGAGGAGTCCAGGGTGGCCCAGACTCCTCAGCAAAGGAACCAGAGAGCACAAGGGACCCACGGGGGCATCTGGTTCAGGTGCAGAGTCTGTTCCACTTGTTATATGAATTTTTCTTTAATATGACATTGTTGTTATTGTTGTTGGGTGCCGTCAAGTCGGTATCCGACTCATAGTGACCCTCATAGGGTTTTCAATGGCTGACTGTTTCAGGATTGCCTTGGGAGTGGATTGCCAGGCCCTTCTCCCATTTTTGTGGTGCTGGGAATTGAACTCAGGACCTCAGAGACTGCAGTGCAGTGCTCTACCAACTGAGCTAGATCCCAGCCCAAATATGACATTAAAGTTCATGATATTAACATTTCACTTACTTTTCAATATCCTCAGAGGAATAACTCTGTTTTAGAGAAAAAGAGACTGAGGTCCAAGGCACAGTGACCTTCTCTCACCCCACAAAGTTTGTGCAGAACTGAGATCCAATGCCAAGGTCTTGGACTACGTGGACCCGGTGCTCCTTCCCCTGCTGACTCCAGCCACCAAGAGATGGTCCAGCTTGTTAAACAGCTCATGGCCTCCCCTGCCTCCAACCTGAGGCCTCACCTCCCTGACCCCTGGCTTGCGCTGGCCCTAGCACCTCCTGGGCCAGTGTCCTAGCAGTGCCGGAGAAGTTTCTGGGTGTCAGCAGTCATACTGCAGAGCTCATGTCACAAACTGCACTGTGTGCTGTCCAAAGTTACGCCCTGTGTAGGCCTTCAGGGTCGCCCACCCAGCCACACCTGGGTCAGCCAACTGTCTCCTGGACATGCACAGCTGGCACGTGGGCAGGTCGGTCGTTCTGTGTTAGTGCTTTGGGGACACAGTGAATGCTGTGCAAGCAGAGAAGGCCAGGGTGGGGACAGGAAGGAGAAGCAGAAGGAGAGGGAGAAAGAGAAGAGGAGGGAAAGGAAGGGCAGAGGGGCCACTCTCATTTATTCGCTTTATCATTGAAAGCCACACCTCTGGGAGCATGTCATGTGCCAGGCACTGTAATAAACCATGGGGAAATGCAGACGAGCAAAAACAGCAGTTAGCAGATTCTTGTTAGGGACCTACCATGTGGCCCACCCTGGTCTAGGTACTTGAGGCACCCCAGTAATCAAACAGAATTCCTTGCTGTCTTAAAGTTCAAATTTCACACATCAGAGTGGGAAATGTGATAAAATACAAGGTGTGATAAAAAAATATGATGCATGTTTACATTTAAAATTATTCCCATAAAAGACATATTATCACCAATCCTTCCCAAAGCATTCCCCCTAGCTTCAAACACCCATCCCATCATTCCTTTTTTTTTTTTTTTTTTTTCGCGGTACTGGGGGTTGAACCCAGGGCCTCCCGCTTGCATGCTCTGTAAGTGCTGGACCACTGAGCTGCACCCTCAGCCCATTTTTTTTTTTTTACTTTTTGAGACAGAGTCTCTCTAAGTTATGCAGATTGCCTCTGGTCTCAAACTTGCGATCCTCCTGCCTCCGCCTCCCGAGCCGCTGGGATTATAGGCATGTGCCACCATGCCCGGCCATCCCATCATTCTTGCCACTTCTGGAAGTCCTCTTTTGTGAGTGTCTTTAATTTTATTCTCCATCATGACAACGTTCTGTGTCAGACATCGCTTCTGGTACCGCAATTTCTGTCAAATAAAAACTTGACGGTGTGTCCTCATCCACCTTATTCCCTGGATCTGGCACCATAAGTCTTCCGGCTTTTCCCCAGAGTAAAAATGATCAGGAACGGTAAACATTTTAAATGGATTCAGGACATCGAGGCAGCCCTGACAGCGTAACTAAAGACACTCATGGAAAAGGACTTCCAGAACTGCCTCAGAAAGTGGCCGGGATGACGGGATGCGTGTGCTCAAGGTAAGGGGGAGTGTTTTGACGGTGGCTAGTGGCACTGTGTCTTTTACTGTAACAATTTCTTAATGTAAACATTCACTGTATTTGTGGATCACACTTCATGTCACTTCGATAGTATGTGTGAAGGTACCAAGACTACGGAGAGACACTTGATAGCAGGAGTGAGGAGTGAAGAGGGCCAGCCCAGGGGAGGGGAAGTTGCACTTAAAGGTGATCAATGTTTGTTTTATGAAGGGCAAGGACAATTGAAGGAGATCAGCAGGGAGCAGAGCTGCTGTGGGGAGAGGGATCGGGCAGAGCGAAGGCTCAAGCCCAGGTCCTGGGGCGGGAGTGTGCTGTGTACCCTCAAGGGGCAGCAGAAGGCTGATATGGCAGAGCAGAGTGGGCACTGGGGAGAAGGAGTCAGGCCCAGACATGACAGACAGACTGTAGGCCATGAGAGGACTTTGGCTTTCACTTTTGAGTCAGTTAGGGGAGCCCCAGAAGGTTTTGAGTGCAAGAATGATGCAGTTTGGCTTACGCGAGAGGAGCATCAACCTGGTCCCTGTGGGCTTCAGGAGGGCGAGTGTCTAAGCAGCAAGGCCTGACAGGACGATTTTGGTGCCCCAGGCAAGACGTGGTGCCAACATGGGCCAAGATAGGAGTGATGGAGGTGGTGACCAGTGGGCAGGTTGAGGGTGCTTTGAACATAGAATTTTCATAGGAGAGGTTGATAAGATTTGGAGGAGAGATTCAGGAGATGAAAGAGGGGCAAGGATGTCTCCAGTGATTTTGACCTGCAGCATGGTCATCGAATCATCTAATGGGGAGATAAAGTTACTGAGATAATTACAACCTACAGTGAGTACTTGGAAGGAGAAGAGCTTGTACACTAATTCCCTGGAGCTACTGTAACAAAGTACCACAGGCTGGGTAGTGTTAAAGGAAAGAAATTTATTCTCACAATTCTGGAGGTTGCAAGCCTGAAATCAAAGTGTCAGCAGCCCTGTGCTCTCTCCAAGTCTCTCAGAAACGATCCCAGTTTGCCAGTTCCAACCCCAAGCGACCTCAAGTGCTCCATAGTATTCCTTCTCTTGCAGATGCATCCTGCTCCTTCCTGCCTTGGCAGTCAGATGACCCCCTCCATAGGACCCTCCACTTCATCTTCACTCTGTACATGTCTGAGTCTATAACCAAATTTCCCCTCCTCAAAGGATACCAGTCATATTTGATTAAGTGCCCCTATTCCAATATGGCGTCATCTTAACTAATTATGTCTGTGACAACCTGTTTCTCAATGAGGCCCCACTCAGAGGCTCCCAGGGTGGGGATCTGAATATGTCTTTTCAGGGGACGTGATCCAACACTATAGTTCTGAGTGCCTAATAAGGCTACCTCAGACTAGAGCCTGAGACTACCCTTGAGGAAGGGGCTTGGGCTAACATCTGAAGCAGGACTAGAAAAGCTTATCAGACAAAAGGTGGGTAGGGGGGAGAGAAGAGCATTCCAGGTCAAAGGGCATAGTGTGTGCAAAGGCCGTACATAGAAGAGAATGTGATGTATTTGAGAGATCAAAGCAAAGTCAGTGTGGCTAAAGCCATGGTATAATTGTGGAGCAATGTCATGGCCAATAAACATAAAAGATGCTCTCCACCTTTAGCTGTCAAGTAAATACAAATTTAAACCACAATGAAATATGACACACAGGCACAAGAATGGCTTTGAACAAAAGTTAAAGACACATAGACTAATGGAACATATTAGAGAAACCAGAAGCAAATCCACGTGTTTACAGCTGAGCTTTCTTGAAGGCAGCAAGAGTGTGCGTATTGGATGAAAGTGTCTTCATTAAATGGTGCTGGAAAAAACTGGATGTCTAGATGTACAAGAAAGAAATCAGACTTCTGCCTCTCACCACATAGAAAGCTCTACTCGAAAGGATCAAAAGCTTAATGTGAGACCCGAAGGTGTGAAACTAATAGAACAAAACGTATTGCAAACACTTCAGGACATTGGTCTGGGCAAAGAATTTTGGGTGTGACCCCAGTAGCATAGACAACAAAAGCAAGAATAGACAAATGGGCTTATATCAAACTAAAAAGCTTCTGTTCAGCAAAGGAGTAGATCAATAAAGTTAAGAGTGACCTACAGAACAGGAGAAAACATTTGCAAAGTGTAAGGGATTAAACTTCCAGGATATGTAAGAAACTCAAACAACAGCAGCAGCAGCCACAACAACAAACCAAATAATGTAGCAAAAAAATGATGATATCTGATTAAAATTTCCAGAGGAAACATGAGCTGAATAGACATTTCTGAATAGAGAATATACAAATGACCAACCAGCATATGGAAAAATACTCAACATCACTCATCCTCCAAGCAATGCAGACCAAAACTACAATGAGAGATCATCTCACCTCAGTTAGAAAGGCTGTTATCAATGATTGGCAAAAGCCTGGATGGATGCAGAGAAAGGGGAATCTTCATACAGTGTTGCTGGGAATGTAAATTAGTACAGCCATTGTGAAAAACAGTAGGAGGCTCCTCTAGAAACTTGAAATAGAACCATCATATGATCTTGCAGTCCCACTACTGGATGTGTGTCTGAAGGAATTGAAATCAGTATGTCTAGGAAACATCTTCACTCACATGTTTATTATGGCACCGTTCATAATGGGCAAGCTATGGAATAAACCTAAGTGTACATTAACAGATTGAGGTTGTTCAAGCTTTTGCTTTGCTTGGCTCTATAATCAACACCCGTGGAAGCAGCAGTCAAGAAATCAAAAGATGAATTGGTTCGGGAAAAGCTGTGGCAAAAGATCTCTTTAGAGTATTGAAAAGCAAAGATGTCACATTGAAGATGAAGGTGCGTCTGACTCATGCCATGGTATTTTCAGTGGCATCATATGGTTGTGAAAGCTGGACATTGAACAAGAGAGACAGGAAAAGAATTGATGCTTTTGAATTACGGTGCTGGAGATGACTATTGAATATACCATGGACTGCCAAAAGAACCAAC
>VMDO01038677.1:0-13331 GCA_007922755.1 Pedetes capensis
AAATCTTTCCACAAAGGAAATGCTAAATCCAGATTGTTTTTCAGGTTAATTTTACAAAGGAAAGAAAATGCCAATCTTATATAAACTCTTCTAAGAAATGAAAACACAGAGAATATTCCCCAATTCATTTAATAAGCTAGTATATCACTGACACAAAAATTAAATAAAAATAGTATGAGAAATTTATAAGGCAGTATCAATCACAAACATAAATGTAATAATCTTGACAAAATATCAGCAAACCAAATCCAGCAGTGTAAGAAATAATAATGAATAATGAATCAAAACCAAACTGGGTTTCTATAATGAATACAAATCTATTATTGCTGGGAGACTTGTGCTGAAGAGTTTAAAGGCAAACAGTTTGAGGCTTATAAATTTTCTCTGACATTGTCCAGGGGAAAAAAGAAAGAGAAATGAAGAAAAATATGGCAAAATATTGACAACTGTGACATGTATGGGAATGTTCATATAGGATTGCCTAAATAGCAAAAAACCTGGAAAAAAATCACAGAAAGGCTTACTATACAGCAATGAATATAATTATAGTGAGACAAAATATGATGGATAAATCTTAGATATACAATATTGAGTGAAAAAGTGAGTTATAGAAGACTAAATACAGAATGTGATTTTTATAAAACTCAAAAACAAGCAAACATTGCTACTGTAATGTTTATATATGTAGTGAAGTTATTAATAAAGAAAAACATGAAGGGAATGATGAACACACCTTTGTACAGTGGTTCCTTAGTACCTGTGGAATACTGTTCCAGGACCCCCTCCAGATACAAATCCTTAGACATCCAGCTCCCATATATTAAATAGCATACTATTTGTACAGACCATAATCTGTGTACATCCTGTCATACACTTTGAATCATCTCTAGATTACTTATGTGGTTGTTGTTAAGTGTCACTGAGTCAAGTCCAACTCAGAGACTCTGTGTACAACAGATGAAACACTCCTCAACATAATGCCATGCCTGGCACTATGTCAGTGCTTCTCTGCTATTTACAGGATTTTCAATGGCTGATTGTTTCGGGACTCCTTCAGGAATGGATTGTCACATCCTTCTCCTATTTTTATAGTGCTAGAGATAGAACCCAGGGCCTCAGAGAGCACAGAGCAGCACTCTACCAACTGATCTAAATCCCAGCCCTTAGATTACTTATAACAACATTAAAAACTAAATGCTATGTAAATAGTTATTATACTGTATTGTTTAGGAAATAATAACAAAGAAGAAAAGTCCATATACATTCAATATAGACACAATTTCTTTCCCCTGAATATTTTCAATCTGTGGTTAGCTGAATACATGGATGCACAGTCTGCAAATACACAGGGCTGACTATATATGTGTTCTCCTTGGGGCTATTTTGGGGAGGCAAGGAGTGTATATGGAAGAAGCACACAGATTGGTAATATACTAGTTTTTCAATTAGGTAGGATCTCTTCAGTATGTATTTCTTTTTATTTTTAATTATTTTCCCAGAAATAGGTGGCTGAACTAAGGGCCTTGTGAATGCTACGCATGTGCTTTACCACTGAGCTGCACCTCTGATCCCCTTTTATTTTTTGATTTTGAATCAGGGTCTTGCTTGCTTATGTAGGCTGCCTCTGGCCTTGAACTTGTGATCTTCCTGCCTCAGCCTCCCAACATGCTGGGATTTCAGGTGGGTGCCACAGCACCTGGCTCTCAGTATGCATTTCTTTGCTATGTTTTGTAATTTTTGCATATGCACATGTCAAATATTACAAATAACTATAAAAAAATCAATGCTTTTTGCATCTTTGTAATACAAATAAGGAATCTCTATCAAAAGTCAGTCAGCATTTACTTAGTACGTTTTGAGTATCCAGGTTCTTTGTAAGGAACTATTAGGAATTAAAAATGGATACATGATATAATACCTAACCTGGGAGAGTTCTAAATATAGCTTGAGGGAAAACATTTATGTCACAATCTATTAGAAAACCATCAAGGATTTTATTATTATTTGTTGTTGTTGTTAGGTGCTGTCAAGTTGGTGTCCAACTCATAGTGACCCTATGTATGGCAGGCAAAATACTATTCTTAGTGCTTCTCTGCTAATCACAGGATTTTTCAATGCAGATTGTTTTTTCGGGAGTGGGTTGCTAGGTCCTTCTTCCAAGCCTACAGCACCTGGTGCTCCCAGACAGTGTCCCATCCAAGTACTAACCAAGCCTGACCCTGCTTAGCTTCCAAGATCTAATGGGACTGGCTGTCACAGTGGTTCACCTGCAGGCTATTATTTGTTAGATACTCTTAAGTTTTGTAATTCCCATTCTATGATTCTATGACTATAAAAAAGTAAAGATTTTAAGAAGGAATAGGTCTCTCAAAATTTCCTCTCTTTTTCTCAAAATGAGTAAAACCATTTACCATCACTGAAACACTGACTAAAAACTAACATGTATACATGTAATGGAGAGTGCTCAGATGGAGCTCTTTCAAGGGGAAGCTGATCTGTCCAGGCCCTTGCAGAGGGAGCTGTTGGCCCAAGAATAAACTGATGGCCAAGATCAAAAGTGGGCATCTAACTCCTTTAGGCTAGGTTGTTGAGTGTTGTGGAGTCAGTGTCTGATTTATAGCAACCCTATGAACAACAGGTGAAACACTATTGCCAATGCTTATCTGCTATTCATAGGGTTTTCAATGGCTGATTGTTTTTTAGGAGTGGGTTGCCAGGTCCTTCTCCCAAGCCTACAGCACCTGGTGTTCCCACGTGGTCTCTCATCCAAGAACTAACCAGGCCTGACCCTGCTTAGCTTCCGAGATCTGACAGGATTGGAGGCCACAGCAGTACAGCTGCAGGCCTAGGGTAGGTATCATGTCATATTTCAAGTTTATTTTTAAGAATTCCTTACAAAGCTCCTCAATACTCAGAAGGCACTGAAAATATGCCATGAAAACATAGTAAATGAAAATTTCTTTCTCTTGGGAATCTGAATGGAATAGTGCAGACTAATCCTGGCAGTAAAGAGCAAGAAATAAAGTTGAAATAAACCATACACTGAGCAGCTAGAGGAAGAATAAAGTTATACACAAGCTAAAACAATGAGGATACAGAAGGTATAGGCTGAGAAAAGACATCAAAAGGGTACACAAAGAAAGCAATAGAATGCCATCATGAAGCCCAGGCAGGCCTTTGAAAGAGACAGAGCTACCGCTCCAGTCACAGGGCTGCTTTGTTTCTAAGAGGCTCAGCCATACTGGTGTTCTCACTTGTGAATGCCTATGAGATCTTTTCTTACTGGCCAATATATATCCTTAATTTAACCCCTATCCTCACCCTCTCTCAATCCATTCATATCTGAGCTACCTCAAGTGAGGGTCTGTCCCTTGTACCCAGATACATACTGCATAGACAATGTCTACTAGACTTGTCCTACTGTGTGGTTTGAGGAGACTATGCCCTTAATTAGCATGATTTCTCAGATGCAGAATGAAAAAAAACTGGAACAAACCCTTAAAGAAATCAGGAAATGAAATTTTAAGAAGTATGGTATATACTCTCTATTGCTAACTTTTTAAATTATTAATTATTGCTATCTTAAATGATAACTATTAAGAGAGATATATAATAAATTACTTTTTAGGGATGAAACATTATCCATCATTAAGAATCAATCCTTGAAACTTCTCTTGGATACCAAAAAACCAAAACTAAAACCAAACCAAACCAAACCAAAACACAAAAAAAACTAATGACATCAATGATCTACTGACACGTAAACACTTAAACTCACCATACCAGGCCCTATGTTAGGTGGATTAAGATAAGTATGAGGATTTCTAATATAACCATCTTTGTATGGTTCATCTGGAAAGTGATAAGCATTAGACCTTCTGAAATAAGGTCTGTCATGAGGCAGATTGAAGAGATCATGTAACTCCTAAATGAAATCAACATCAACAGACAAAAAGTTAATAATTTAAATTCTTAGTTGGCACATAAACTCAAACTAAAAAATTATAAAAGAGAAAATTAACCATATTGATTATACGTTTTCAAACACATGTAATTTAATTCATTAAGGTCAGAGGTTGAAAATTAAATTAAAACCAAATAAGATTTTTTAAAATGTATACATATATATATATATATATATATATATATATACATACATACATACAAACTAGAAGGGAACACAGAAAACTGAAAATAACTTGTCAGAATGAGACAACTGGGATACTTTAAAATGATCACAACACAGTCTGTTAAAATACATAGGGCTAAAGAATGGCTTTGAAACAGGCTTCTAAATGAGCAATTATAATTAAGAATGATGTAATTATATGAAAGTATTTTGAAAAGAATCATTTTTAGAGTACTTTATAAAAAGGGGTAGTGATTAAATTCCAGAATACAAGTTGGTATCAAATAGGAAAATGGCATTAAAATAAAAATGTACATATGTATTTAAAATGCAATTATTTTCACAAACACATAAAACCATTTAATAGTTACATTTAAAAGTTTGACATACTTCTGATATACTCTAGTAGTTTAAGGAGATCAGCTTGTGCAGTGTTGCCTCTACAAATTAATTCACCTCACACTTACAGAGAGGTATAGATTATTAGAATATATTATACTCTTCTTAGGGGCAGAGGTTAGGAAGACACTCTAAGGTATAATTTTCATGGGTGCCAGGTATGGGCACATATCAAAAAGATGTATTCTAAAAGTCAGTTCTTTTGCCAATGAATATCACTTCTTTATGTGCTGGACATGTTATCTCCAAGACTACTTTAACAAAACTAAATAATCCCACTTGTTATAGAATATTATTATACATCATAATCAGAACTATAAATTCTAAGTTTCTTTCCTTAACTATACTCTTGTCTTTTTCATAAAACCGGCAGTAACAGAAGTAATAGAAGAGTTCAAATCAAACGTGAAATTAAAACATTACAAATGTACATATTATACTAAACCAGTATAATATTTTTTCATTAATAATACCTAAAAAAAAAGAAATTTCATGAAAATAATATACAAAATGAATAGTCTACTTCCATACTTTTAAATTGAATCAAAGTAATTTCCATTTACTGGAGCTATATAATTAAGTACAAAATGAATGGTAGTCATTTTTTTCCTAAGAATAAGTAAATTAGTTTTACCTTTCTAAAGGTCTGCAGCTGACCATCTGGAATCCCTGATGGATATGAAACTGTTACAAGATTTTTTTCCCCTGGTAATAAAAAGTGCAATGGTTCAGGGACCACAATAGATGTTCCCTTCATATATCTCAAAATACATTTTTCCATATCAGTTAGTTGGTTGTGAATTGCATCCACTAGAAGTTTACGCACTCTGTAGGGGAAGATATACAAGTACATTAACAGAAGCCATAGAAGCTACTAAATGAAAATATAGAGCTAATACGTATCTAATGTAGTAAAAAAAAAAAATTGACTGGACTAGGTTTGTTAAAGAAAGTCCAAATTATGCAGAGTAAAAAACTGTATATTTGCTCTAGGTGGATAAAGGGAAACCCTCTAGATTTTAGCATGCTACCATACTTATTCCAAATAAACATTTAATTGCCGGATGACTCCTGTTGTTGTTATGTGTTGTTGAATTGGTGTCTGACTCATGGCAACCCTATGTACAACAGATATAACAATATTGTCATGCTTCTCTGCTATTCGTAAAGTTTTCAACAAATGATTGTTTTTTGGGAGGGGGCTGCCATGTCCTCCTCCCAAGCTCACATCACCTGGTGTTCCCAGGTGGTCTTTCATCTAACTACTAATTAGGTGCAACCCTGCTTAGCTTCTGAGATCTGATGGGATCGGACGCCACAGTGGTATGGCTGCAGACATAGGTTGATAACTCTTAGGTTGATAACAAATCACAGTTAAAATAAATCATAGCAATCACAGTAAAAACAACCTTAGGCTGATAACAAATCACAGTTAAAATAAATCATAGCAATCACAGTAAAAACAACCACCATTTTGGATATGCCTACTTTGAGGGAGGATTATTTAAATGTGGCAGTTGTTGTTGTTTTTGGGTGCTATCTATCAGATCCAACTCCTAGTGACCCTATGTACAATAAAACAAAACACTACTCAGCAATGTGCCATGCACACAGTCTTTTTATGTTTGAGCCCAATGTTGTAGCCAATATATTTCTTCTCATTTTGAGTCATGGCAAAGCAGCAAAAGGAAGGCCCAGAGGCTTTACTCCAATCCTGTCATTAAGGTCAACTCTACTTTGAGAAGGAAACTCTTCCCAGTTGTCTCTTGAATGCCTTCCAGCCTAAGGAATTCAATTTCTGGCCCTATATCTGACACTGCTTCTCTGCTATTCATAGGATTTTCAATGGCAACTGTTTCAGGGGTGGACTGCTGAGTCCTTCTCCCTAGTCTGTCTTAGTTTGGAAGCTCAGCTGAAACCTGTCCACCATGGCTGGCCTGGTTGGTATCTGAAATACCTGGTGGCATAGCGTCCAGTATCACAGCAACATGCAAACCCTCACAGCATGACAAGATGATGCTCACTAATCTTTCTTAGTCTGGAAGCTCACTTGAAACCTGTCCACCATGAGTAGTCCTGCTAATATCTGAAATACCGGTGACATAGCATTCAGGATCACAGAAACACCCAAGTCCCCACAGCATGACAAGCTGATAGACATGTGGGGGAAATGTGGCAGTTGTTAGGTGCTACAGAGTTGGGTCCGACTCAGTGACCTTCACAGGGTTTTCAGTGGCTGATGGTTTCGGGACTGCCTCAGGAGTGGATTGCCACGTCCTTTTCCTGTTTTTGTGGTGCTGGGGATTGAACCAAGGGCCTCAGAGAGTACAGAGCAGCACTTTACCAACTGAGCTAAACCCCAGCCCAAAAGTACTATAACAATACTTACTTTCCCCATGTTTCTTCTGGAGCGACAGATAAAACTGCATCAACTGGCAAGGTCATGTTAACATAGTGGTGTCCTCCACTTTCCCTTTCGATGATGGGAGTTACACTTGGCAGAGAGCTTGACATCTCCAGCATAAGATCTATATTTACTATTTGATGCTATATAGATAAAACAGTAATAGTCAACTTGTGGAACATTAAAACACTAAATATAAAGGGCAGATAAAGGACTTTTTAAAGGACAATATATAAAGCTATATTACAGCAAATCACTTAAAAACATAAACCTTATTTTAAAAGAAATTGCTTTCTGCTTCAAAATAGTCTGGAGGAAGGGAGAGAAGAGTGAGAAAGAAGCAAACATGGAACCAGAGTGACCATTGGTTGATAAATGTTAAAGCTAGGTGTAGGTTCACTGGGGTTCATTATAGTATTCCCTCCACTTTTGCATAGATTTAAAATTTAAAAATAATCAAATGAATATCATAAAATAACCAACACCAAGGGAACTTAAAAAACACATAAATAACTATAAACAATGTTGAGCTCTTTTTAATAGATTTGATTTTTACAGTGGTAAAGAACGATTCTAAAACTACTTTCTGTGTATTGAACAAATTTAGCTACATAGAGGATACTGAGAGTCAGGCTTCTCATTGGGATCAATTAGGAACTCTGTGAGGTTAGGTATAATTGGAGGCACCAAAATGATTTATATAGATAACTATGAGTATGTTGAATATATGCTATATGTGTCTAAACAAGTATATATATTTATAGCATGTGTGTATATATATGTGTGTGTACTCTATGGGGAATGGTTAATTCCTGACTGGTACAGAAAAAGGGCATGCTGCACCTGAAATATCTTATGGAAGAAAGTTGTTGTTTGCTGTTAGGTGCTGTCAAATGGGGTCTGACTCAAGAGATCCTATGTACAACAGAATGAAGCACTCCCCAATGCTGTGCCATTCCCGGCACTATGTCAGTGCTTCTCTGTTATGCATAGGGGTTTCAATGGCTGATTGTTTCAGAAGTGGGTTGCCAGGTCCTTCTCCCATTTTTGCAGTGCTGGGGATTGAACACAGTGCCTCAGATCACAGAGATCACAGAGCAGCATTCTACCAACTGAGCTAAACCCCAGCCCATGAAGAAATTAGAGAGAACATAGGGAGTGCTTAAAACACAATTTCAAAAGAATCAGCACCAAGAAGCCTGTATTGGTCAAATCTTGGATAATGTGAGTGTCAAAATAACTAGTCTAATAGTACCTTCCCAAGAGATACTATTTATACTGGAAAAGATAGATTTCTTTATGGTGGATAAAACTGATGGATACCACTTAAGTGACTACAAAGTTAACATCACCAATGATAGGAACAAACTGATAGCATTTGCCTCTTTAATATGATGTGCTGAGAAAGACATATGTCTTCTACGATATTTCTGCCAAAAATGCAAGAAATCAAATCATAAGGAAGCATAAAACAAACCCAAATTAGAGAATATACTACAAAATAACTGCTATGTACTCCTCAAAATATCAAGCTCCAGTCCTTGATAATTTTAAAATCATTATCTCCAATTCATATTTTTTTGTTCATTCCACATTTGTAAATTTAACAGCTCATGGGCACACCTCAGTGGTATCTTCAACATGACCAAACCTGACTTCATGTTTTCCGCACCTTCCATCTTTACCCAAGTAAAAGTTTGGTTATGCCATATCCAATTAGTTTCCATGTACAATCCATTGCACCCCTTAAATATTCCCTTTATCAAGTCTTTCTTTTCTATTTCCGTAACTAGTGATTTAGATGGGGCTCTCCAATCTCATGTTCATTCATTCTCCACCTAACAGCCTGGAAAAACACTGAAGCAATATTAACTTTGTACAACTTCCTTGAAAACGTTCTCCACATACTATTACCAACATCTGGCAAGTTTGTGGCACATGGCAGTACTCAGTAAAACTGGTTCAGAAATCACCCTTTTACACTGCTGCTGGGACTGTACATTAGATCAGCCACTATGGAAATCAGTATGGAGATACCTTAGTAAAATAAAAAATAGAATTACCATATGATCCAGCTATACCACTTCTAGGAATATACCCAAAGGAAGATAAGTCATCATACCACAGGGACACCTGCACTTCCATATTTAATGCAGCACTCTTCACAATTACAAGGTTATTAAATCATACAAGATGTCCATTAACAGAGGATTGGATTTTTTAAATGTGGTATATATACACAATGGAATATTATTCAGCAATATAGAATGAAATTATGTCACTACAGCAACGTAAGTAAAATAAGCCAGATTCAAAAAGAGAAATATCCCATGTTCTCTCTCATATGCAGGAGCTAAATTTACCTCAAAGGGAAAAATAATGTACACATATATACATACATACATACATATATATACATATATACATATATATATATGTTGTTGTTGTTGTTGTTGCTAGGTGCTGTGGAGTTGGTATCTGACTCATAGCGACCCTGATAGAGTTTTCAATGGCTGACTGTTTCGGGATTGCCTTGGGAGTGGATTGCCAGGCTCTTCTCCCATTTTTGCGGTGCTGGGAATTGAACTCGGGACCTCAGAGACTGCAGCACGGCGCTCTACCAACTGGGCTAAATCCCAGCCCCACATATATATATATATATATATGCACATACATATATATAAATAAATAAACGTATAACTTATTTAGATTGGAAAATACAAGTGGATCCAATATGAGAGGGGAGGGGAAGGAGTGGATGATGGGAAGGGGATAAGGGAACAACATAGTAGGTAAAGAGGGAGAGAAAAAAGCAAAATACAGGATGCAACTCTAGGAAAATAAAAAAATTATAATCCAGGATTGCAAACAGCTGCCATCATGCTGACTAAAATTTTTCCCTTTCTTTAGTTTATTTTGTTCTGTAAAATGTTTAAGGAGATAGAAGTCAAAGCATTCCTGATATGATAGTTGCATACTGGACGTAAAAACTGAATTACCACTCTATATCCTACCAATATGTATAATTAAAATACTAATAAAAAAATCCCATCATGAATCTCACTATGCTATATGCAATTTTAAAATCATACTTGCCTCGTAAATATGTACTATTATTACTGCATGTAATACATCAAAACATCAAAATATTTTTTATAAAATGTTTAAGTAGTTGGAAATGTCAATAATCCTGATTGGATAATTGCATAGTATATATATAAACTGAATTATCACTCTGTATTCTATAAATATGTACAATCAAAATACTTAATAAAATACACTGATTAAAAAAATTTATTCAAAAATCAGTAGAACCAAAAACAGGTGAAGAAAAGAAATCTTTTAGTATTTGTTATCTTATGCACATAATGAAGTCATTTTGTCATGTTTCAGAATGGGTCATTTTTATTTATTTTTAAATAATTTATAAATGTGTCTGTTTTATTTTTGTGGAAGAAAAATCTAAAAAATCCTTCCAAGATATATATTATAATGATAAATGTTTAGATATGTAAAACAGACAACCTATTTGGACCTTAAAATTCTAACTTATAAAAATAAGGTGGTTTGATTAAATTATCTCTAAGATTTCATTTACCTCCAAATTCAAGTACTTAAAAGTTTTATCAGTAGAGAAGACAGGTGATTTGCTTACCACGTCTGATAACTTTTTGTCTTTCTTTCTCATGAGTTTTCGTTTTGTATCTTCTTCCTGCTCAAATCTAAATTTTTAATATATAAAGACATTTACATATATGAAATGATGTTTTGAATACATTTCTAGAAATTTTAAAATATACTCACTGAATAAAATGCATTATGTTCTTACAAGTAGAACTATCAGTCAGTTCTCTTGGAATGGTGTTTATGTCACTGTTAGGCCATACATACACTGAACTGTGGCAAATTCTGAACACAAGTGCATTGGAAGACAGCTTGGTCGACAGGTCACTCAACACATGTTTTAGGGCCTTCTTGATAAAAACTTCTAAAATAAAAGAATAAAACAAGAAGTTAAAAGATCTTCAAATTTTCAGTTTATTTTCCTTTCCTTTCCTTTCATTTCCCTTCCCTACTTCCCTCCCTCCCTTCCTTTCTTCCTTCCTTTCTTCTTAAACCCAGGGCCTCAAAGTTGTGCCTCCGGTCCTTTTTTAATTTTTTATCTTGAGACAGAGTCTTGTTAAATTGTGCAGGCTGCCTCTGGCCTCTGAAGTCTCTGGGATTATAGGCATGTACTATGAGATTTGGCTTTCTTAAACTTTTCTACATGAATGCTTCCAAACATACAAAAAAAGTAGAGCATAGTAGAATTGGCTCTCAAATACTTATTCCCCATTTTCAATAATTATAACAAACTTGTTTTGTCTATCTTTTTTAAAAAATTAAAAAAAAAAAAAAAAAAAAAAAAAAAAAAAAAAAAAAAAAAAAAAAAAAAAAAAAAAAAAAAGGACAGGGGGTGCAGCCCAGTGGTAGAGCACTTGGAAAGTATATGCAAGGCCCTGGATTCAATCCCCAAGTAACCCCTCAACACACAAAATAAATAAATAAAACAAATATGAGATAAAGTTCACAGACCACAAAATTCATTCCTTTAGAGTACACAATTCAGTGGTTTTTAGTATATTAACAGGGTTTTACAAAGCATACCTACTTAATTCCAGAATATTTTCATCACCCTACAAAGAAATCCTGCCAAATTAGTAGTCATTCCTCATTCACCCTACACTTTTCATTCCTCATCTTTCTGAACCTCTCTGTGGCCCGAACACCAATGAGTCCCACTTTTCAGAAATGTTTTTATTTATTATCGAGGTATTACCTATCATCCTTCAGAGATATTATGTTCTCTAGCTCCAACTGTGACCATTTTCCCCTGTTTCAGATTTAACCAAATGGCTGTTGGGAATTTGCACTTGAATGTCTTACTGACATCTCCAAAGAAACAAATCCCAAACACAACACATCATATTCCTCCGTAGGTGGTGGTGACAGCTGAAGTCAGAAGCAGGAAAATATCCCAGAATTTGCTTTACATAAGTCCTGTTGATTATTCTCCCACAAACTTCTTGTACTGTTCTAATATAAGAAAGTATTTTAAAGACTAGGCAGGTGATACACAGTAACAGGTCTGAAATATACAATTCTGGGTGCATCGTTTACATTGCATTCATTAAGGATACTTACATTTATTGTGTCAGTTTTCTTCAAGAGTGCAGTAAGTTTCCTAAGGAAGGGGACTGTCTTTTTCTAGTGTGCACAGAGGGGTCCCCTAGGCTGGAAAGGGTGATAAAGTGTCTAAATTTAAATCCCATCTAATTCATTTACCAAAAATGTAATCTTAGTTTATTTCTCCTATCTAATCACTCATTTTCATTTGCATAATGAAAAGAATCTCAGATCATTTCATCATTAATTCTGTAATAAAAAAGGTGAATTTTTTTGAAAACTTACCATCAGCAGTTACTAGCTGAAAAGCCAGATCAAGGCCTCCTCTTATCCTGAACAGTATATCCATAGTTTCTGAAACCACCTAGAACAAATAAAAACCAACTTTCTTTCATAAAGCAATACAAACTCACCATCATATAAATTAGAATCTCCTTGAGTTTAGGGCAGGGCTTTAATTAAGCTTGAATCTTCAAATTATGTCATGTGCTAATTCCTTATTTTATGCAGAAATATACAAAAAAACCTTCTAGATTTTCAACCAAGAGGTTTCAACCTGTTTTCCATATTGAAATCGTCTGGGGAGCTTAAATTCTGATACTTGGGCTACAACCCCAAAGATTCTGATTAATTGGCCTAAAGTGGACCTAGCTAGGCACAAGGATATTTAAAAGCTAGCTTCCTTTGCTTCCTCCCATGCCAGTGATTTTAGTGTGGAAAAGAAAGAAAGAAAGAAAGAAAGAAAGAAAGAAAGAAAGAAAGAAAGAGAGGGAGGGAGGGAGGGAGGGAAGGGAAGGGAGAGAAAGAGAAAGAAAAGCAAGCAAGCAAAGGAAAGGTTACGTTAAGAACCTAACCTTTGAGTTATGATAGTATTTCTAAACTATAGTCTTGTGTTCAGCAATGGCATAAAAACATCAGTAGCAAAGAACCAGTTTAAGAATGTGACAAGAATACTGAACCTAATATGATGATATGATGACACCTTGTGGCCAAGACAGTGAGAAGAAACTAATGTATTGTTAATAATGGGCATAAAAACTAGTAGAACCTTTCTTATAAGGGTGGCAATAAGAATCAGAGCCTTATAGCCAAATCTTTAGCCTAGTGATTTTTGCATTTAGAAATTTACCCTAAGAAAATCTGCAAAGCATAGGAAGATTAGGGTATAAGGATGCTAACCTAACTGCTAACAGGAAGAGATTGGTTATATAATTTTGAATACCATTCAGTTAG
>VMDO01038678.1:0-13277 GCA_007922755.1 Pedetes capensis
TGCCATGAGGATTTATTCCTATGTTTACAAAATTGTTTATAATTCTACTTCTCATCTTTAGATTTATGATCTATTTTATGATAATTTTTGAGGAAAGTGAGAGGAAGGGGTATAAACTTGATTCTTTGTCATTTCTATTTCCAATTGTCACAGCACTGTTTTTGAAAAGAATATTCTTTGTTACTCAATTGTATTGGCATCCTTGTTAAAATTCAATTAATCATAACTGTATGAGTTTATTTCTGAACTTTCATTTCTAATCCCCTAATTCTATATCTTCTTGTTGTTAGGTTCTATTGAGTCAGATGTGACTCAATGACCCTGTGTACAACAAAATGAAACACATCCTGATTCTGTGCCAAGCACACAATCTTTTTTTTTTTTATATGTTTAAGCCTTTTCACACAGCCACTGTGTGAATCCATCCAGTTAAAGGTTTTCCTTTCTTTTATTGACCTGCCCCTCTCCCAAACATTATGTCCTTCTCCAGGGATTGGTCCCTCCTGACAACATGTCCAAAATACATAAGAAGCAAGTCTATACACCCTATTTCCAAGGAGAACTCTGGTTGTACTTCCTCTAGGACAGATCTGTTGATTCTTTTGCAGTCCATGGTATGTTCAAGATTCATCTCCAGCAACATAACTCAAAAACATCAATTTATTTCCTGTCCCCTTATTCATAGTCTAGCTTTCACAATCATACATTGCCATTGAAAATAATGTGGCATGAGTCAGGTGCACCTTCATCTTCAGTGTGACATCTTTACTTTTACAACATGTTAAAGAGGTCTTTTGCAACAGCTTTTTCCAGTGCAATGGTCTTTTGGTTTCTTGACTGGTACTTCCATGTGTTTTGACTGTAGAACCAAATAAAGCAAAATCTTCGACAGCCTCAATCTATTTACCATGAAGTTGCATACTGACCCAATTATAAGGATTTTTGTTTGGTTGATGTTGAGTTGCAACCTCATACTGAAGGCTAAATTCTTTGATCTTCATCAGTAAATGTTTCAAATCTTCTTCACTTTCAGTGAGCAGAGTTGTGTCATCTGCGTAAATTAGGCTGCTGAAGCACACATCTGAAATAAACCAAAGAGTGGGACAAAGCTTGCTGTCAGATAAGATTCTGACAATATTTAAGAAGATTTAGGATATCCTAATGGTATTTTTATCAGTAGAAAATGACTAGCCAGGAAAATCAAACCAGATCTCATGGAAATCTACTGGTTTTGTATCCCTGGAATCTGTTCACTTTCCTTATGCTTTTTACACTTTCCCTCTTAGTCTAGGTAGTTCAAATGCGTTCATTCTCCATATAAATAATCTTTAAGAGGGAGGCGGAACCTTATCCTGGCTAATAAATCTGTCTATCTCCTGGCCAAGAAGGAAAGAGTGCTCAGTACAGACCACTCCAAAAAGGAGAATCAATTTCATAATTTCTGAAACTTTTAGAATAGAGAATCTGTCTTTCCTATTGATCTAGAATATAGAAGGATCTTATCTTAAAAGGGCAGATCACTTCTGCCCTACCACCAAAAAAGTTTAAGCAGAACTGATAGCTGGAGAAACACTAAAGTCTTTAAAACCATTGGGCATAGTGTTACCTGAAACTAAATTACCATAAGGAATCTTCCTGCATGTAATCTAACATTTCCATTTTTTTGTTACACCCGTTCAAATTGCCTTTCTGACACTTGCATGACTGAAAGAGACTAACAGCTCTCCAAGAAGGTCTCAAAAGTTGGTGATAGTACTCTCAGGGCAGGTAGGTGGGTTATGTGCTGATCCTGGGAGCAAATGCAAAGGCAAGACCAGCTGGCATTGTGCTACAGGTCCGCAAGGTCTGAAGACTGAAGGAGAGCTCTGACATAGTATCCAGGAGGGAAGTGTAACAGTGATTCTTCCCCTTCTTCATCTACCACTTCAGTGTTTTTGCACACCCTTGCACACAAGATCGGACCTAACTTTGGAATAGATATCAAGGGCCAGATTCTATTGTCTGTTCTCACAAAGGCTCTGATTTGGTTTAGATTGTATGACTAGAAAATAATGGTAAATCCAGAAGATTTACCTTGGAAGCAAGAATGGCCAGACTGCGTCTTACATATTTCGGATATGTAATCAGGAGAGATCAATCCCTAGAGAAGGACATGATGTTTGGGAGAGTGGCAGGTCAACGCAAAAGAGGAAAACCCTCCACCAGATGGATTGACATGGTGTCTACAACAATGGGCTTAAACATATAAGATTGTTTGCCTGGCACAGAATCGGCAAGTGTTTCGATCTGCTGTACATAGGGTTGCTATGAGTCAGACTCTACTCGACGGCACCTAACAACAGAAGAGATAAAACCAAGTGCCTGTTCGAGAAAATTCACTCAGTAAATGCTAGTGACTTTCTTGTAGATTGAAATGATGGAGAAATTAATGATTGTCGCATGTAACATTTCAGAAATAGAAAGTGATATTGCACATTTGGGGAAATGACAAATAGTTTGGGTAAAATTAGAGTAAAGCACATGAGGAAGAATGAGAAAAAATGCTGAAGAAATTTCAATTAAGGTCAGGTTTTGAGGGTACTTTAATGCTTTGTTAAGAGGGATGTGCCAGGTTCTTTGAGAAAATGAAAGACATTAGAGTTAATTATCTTTTTTTTCCTTTCTCATTCCTTCCAATTTAACTCAGGGCTTTTCCAATGAAATATAAACCAAGCTCACCTGTAGCTCAGAACTCTCATTTTTACCTGGTAAGAAAGAGAGTGGAGTCACTACATCTACTTGGGGGACTTTTCTTTTAATCATTTGCTTCATATAATGTGTGTCACCATTCAGCAAAGGGAACTGTCAAAGTTATTTTCTAACTGTCATAGTCATTTTCTAACTCAAAGTCTATTTGACACTTGGTAGAGAAAATCAAAGAGTGCTTCTTCATGGGGAGGATTTTGAAGTTAATTTTCATACACAGCATAGTTTCTGGTGTACCACAGAGAAGCTATGAGATCTTGGGAAAATCATTTTCTACTGCTGGACTTGAGTCTCTTTACACTTAAAACAGAGGATGCAGAGTCAAACTCAACTATGATACACATTCCATTTAATGTGGAATATTTCAAATGTCTTGGAACCAAGAGTAAACAGGACTTTTGTTGTTAGTGTGCAGCCAAGGCAAACATTTCAATGGGTGATACCTTAGAAGCATCTCCAAGGTCCATGAGTTTTTAAAGCAGAATCTTGTGAACTTATCTTTAAAGCAGGTGCAATGTAGCACAGAGCATCTGGGTGTATGGCAGTGGAGAACACTAAAATAACTTTGAAGAACTTGCTTACCTGCTTTACTCAGATGATTTTTAATGAAAATATGTATTCCAAAAATTTTTGTTTGGTTACTGTATTGATTGATTATTTTGGTCTAGTAAATAAAATATATACATACACACATATATATGATACACACAAATATATATATACACACATATATACATATATATATATATATGTATGTTGTTGTTGTTGTTAGGTGCCGTCGAGTCGGTATCCGACTTATAGAGACCCTCATAGGGTTTTCAATGGCTGAGTGTTTCGGGATTGCCTTGGTAGTGGATTGCCAGGCCCTTCTCCCATTTTTGCAGTTCTGAGAATTGAACTCGGGGCCTCAGACACCGCAGCGCAGCACTCTACCCACTGAGCTAAATCCTAGCCCATATATATGTATATGTGTGTATGTATATGTATATATATATATATATATATATATATATATATATACACACATATATACATACACGCATATATATGCGTATATATACATATATATACACATACATACATACATATATATATATATATATATATATATCATATATCCCTCCTTTTATATTGAGGTATCTGTGCTGCCTCCCTTATTTGAAGGCTGGGATCTAAGTTGTGGAGTAATAGACAGTGATTTACCTGCACATAAATTGACTTATTAATGTAATGGAACATTTAAGAAGGTACTCCCCAGTGTTCTAAGCCTAATATCAGGGGCTAATTGCCACTGTACATTTCTTGACCATCCTCCTCAGAGGTGCAAAGACCTCACAGAATCATTTGTTTGGTGTAAATCAGACACCTGAGCTGCTTGACTGAAAAAGAATTTAGAGTCCGTCAGGCATGAAACAAGAATAGGCTAATCCAGCTACTTTATATGACCTTATACCTTCATTTATTTGACATTCATTCTTGCCATTTAGTTTATTTCAGATTGATTTTGACATTTTCTTTTGCATTTTCTGTAAGCTCAGCTCTGGCATGCACAGAATGTAGCTTAATGGATGTTTCACTGTTTACCTAACAATAAATAGAACTTGGTTATATGTTTGCTGATATACTTAGGAATTTTCCTTGCACATTTTCTGGCAATCCACTGTCAATCTTTTACCCAAATGTTATGGGATAAATTGTGCCCCCCAAGCAAGTTCCTATATTGAAATCTAACCCCTAACACCATATCAGAGTATCACTTCATTTGTTCACAAGGTCTTTAAAATAGTAATTAAGGTAAAAATTAGGTGAATAAGGAGGGTTCTCATCCAGTATGTCTGGTGTGCTCATAAGAAGAAGTGATTAGATTACAAATATGCACAGAAGACCAAAGGAGGACAAAAGGGGAAAGTGGTTATTCGCAAGTAGAAAAAGAGATCTCAAAAGAAACCAATTCTGCAGACACTTCTGTCTGACTTCTGGCTTCCAGAATTGTAAACTAATATATTTTCATTGCTTGAGCCACATATTCAGTGACACTTTGTTTCTGCAGCACTGGAAAACTAATAGACCTGACCCAAAAGATTTCACAGAAATTATTGTTGCTAGAGTACACTCAGCCCTGCATTCATGATCTAGGTGTGACTGAAGCCATATGAAACACACTGTACACATAGTGCATATTGAAATGCATGCCTACTAATCACCAAGATATACACCCCCCACACACACACCACACACCACACACACACTGAGAGAAAGAGAGACAGAGAGATGAGAGAGAGAGAGTTCAAGGAACAAGGAAACAAGGGTCATATTTACGCAAAGGTGCTTCAAGCAAGCTCGAAGAGAGGTCTGGCATCTGTTGAATTGTGTCTCCCAAAGAATAAGTAGAAATTCTAACCTCCAGTACCTCATTTGTGACTTCATTTGGAACTTGAATGATTATAGGAGTAATTAGTCAGGATGAAGTAATACTGAGGAGCCTGAAGCTCTACCACTGTGACATCCAATCCCATCAGATCCCAGAAGCTAAGCAGGGTTGGACCTGGTTAGTACTTGGATGGGAGATCACCTGGGAACATCAGGTGCTGTAGGCATAGGAGAAGGACCTGGAAACCACTCCCAAAATATAATCAGCCATTGAAAACCCTATGAATAGCAAAGAAGCATGACAGTACTGTTTCTCCTATTGAACATAGAATTGCTATGAGTAGGACAGAAACTCTACTGCACCTAACAACAATGATGCTGAAGAAGCTGTGCCCTGAATCTAATATGACAGGTATTCTTATAAGAGAACAGACACAGATAGATATACTATGCATACTATGCAAGCTTAAAACCATGTGAAGATGCGGGAAGAGATCAAAATGTTTAGTTTATATACCAAAGAACAGTAAACATCATTGCCAACAACCACTAGAAGGTAGGAAAGAGACCAGGAATTATGCTTCTTCAGAGATCTTGGAAAGTAAATGGTCTAGGCACACCCCAACTAGGCACACCCCATTCTGTTTTTTGACAGAATGGTGACAGAGTCCATACCTATTATGTAAGCTGCATGGTTTGTAGCAGTTATTTTCTACAGTCCTAGGAAACCAATACTCATCCCATTTAGTAAATTATGTCTAATACATCTTGAAAATCTGCTCATCTCTAGCCTGAACTCTGTCTTATGAGAAGAGCAACATTGAATCAAATCTTTCATTTCTCTCTAAATTTGCTTCTACTAAGCTGGACTCTGTGCTTTTAGAACAACCTCTTGCCTTGCCCACACATTTCTATTAGTTTGCCACACTGTGCGGGATTGTGTGTTGCTGTAATCCTGACAGATATTATATTCGTATGAAAGATAAAAACAGGGTCACCCATGGTAGACAGGTTTCAGCTGAGCTTCCAGACTGAGATAGACTAGAGAGGAGAGGACCTGTCAGCACAGTCCTGAAACAATTGAATATTGAGCATTTAAAACCCTATGAATAACAGAGAAACACTGTCACTATAGTGCCAGAAAATGAGCCCTCCATGTTGGAGGGCACTCAAAAGACAATGGGAGAAGAGTTGTTCCTTAAAGTAGAGCCTACCTTAATGAACAAAATGGAGTAAAGCCACAGGGACCTTCATTTTCTGATGTGCCATGAATCAAAATGAGAAGGAGCAGTTGTAAACATTATTAATAATTGGAACATGGAATGTACATAGTATGAATCTAGGAAAATTAGGAATCATCAATAGGGAATTGGAACACATAAACATTGACATTCTAGGCACAAGTGAGCTAAAAGGGACTGGCATAGGCTGTTTTAAATCTGATAATCATATGGTCTACTATGCTGGGAATGACAGATTCAGAGAATTGTGGTTGCATTCATCATCAAGAAAGACATCTCAAGATCTTTCCTGAAGTACAATGCTGTCAGTGATAGAATAATATCCATACACCTACAAAGAAAGCCAGTTAATGTGACTATTATTCAAATTTACACACCCACCACAAAGGCTACAAATGAAGATAGAGAAGGTTATTTCCAAATTGTGCAGACTGAAATTGATTGAATATGCACTCAGGATGCACTGAAAATTATTGGTGATTGGAATGCAAGTGTTGAAAACAGAAAAAGTCTCAGTAGTTGGAAAATATGGGCTTGGTGATAGAAATGATGTTGGAGATCACAAGACAGAAATCTGTCACACCAATGACTTTTTCATTGAAAATACCTTTTCTGCCAACATAAATAGTTACTATAAACATGGGACTAACCAGGTGGAATCTACAGGATCTAAATTGACTACCTTTGTTGAAAGACACAATGGAAAAGCTCTTTATCAAATGTCAGAACAAGACCAGGTGCTGATTTTATGAGACCATCAGCTGTTCCTATGCAGGTTCAAACTGAAAGTGAAGAAAATTAGAAGAAGTATATGATAGCCAAGGTATGACATTTGAGTATATTCCACCAGAGCATTCAATTGTTCTCATGAGGAATTTTTACATGGACACTGAGGCACTTTTTCAAACAGAATAAGGGAACACTGCCTGGTTTCAACTCAAGAAAGCTGTGTATAAGGGCAGGATCGTTTCAATGTACTTCTTCAATCTCTATGTTGACGAAATAATCCAAAAAGCTAGACTTTATGAAGAAGAATGTGGTATCATGATTGGAGGAAGACTCATTAGCAACCTCCACCACGCAGTTGACACAACTCTGCTTGCTGAAAATGTGGAGTATTTGAAATATTGACTGATGAAGATCAAAGAACATAGCCTTCAGTATGGATAACACCTCAACATCAACAGAACAAGAATCCTTAGAACTGGGTCAGCATGCAACTTCATGATAAATGGAGAAAGGATTGAAATGGCCCAAGATTTTGTTTTATTTGATTCTACAATCAACACTCATGGAAGCAGCAGTCAAGAAATCAAAAAACACATTTGCATTGGGTAAAGCTGTTGCAATAAATCTCTTTAAAGTGTTGAAAACTAAAGATGTCACATTGAAGACTAAGGTGTGCCTGACTCATGCAATGATATTTTCAGTCACATTGTGTGGTTGTGAAAGGCGGGTATTGAATAAAGGAGACAGGAGAAGAATTAATGCTTTGGAATTGTGCTGGAGATGAATATGGAATATACCATGGACTGCCAAAGTACCAACAAATCTGTCCTAGGTGAAGTGCAACCAGAGTGCTCCTAGAAAGTAAGGATGGCTAGATTTTGTCTTTGGTATTTTTGACATGTCAGGAGGGACCAATCCCTGGAGAAAGAAATCATATTTGCAATAGTGGAAGGTCAATGAAGGAAAGGAAGACCCTCAACTAGATGGATTGACACATTGACTACCATAATGGGCTTAAACATATAAAAAGATTGTGTGTCTGACACAGAATTGAGGAGTGTTTTTTTCTGTTGTACATAGGGTTGCTGTGAGTTGGACTCAACCTAATCACAATATATCTATGCAGGTCTATTTATCAGAATGGGTTAATACAACTGGGATCCAAAAAGATTGATACACAGCCACATTCATACACACACAGGCACACACTTGTGCACACACATACCAAAACAGCATGGAAAAGGGGAGCTATTCCCAAGTGAATCTGTATGGTTATTTAGTTTCTTGGAGCAAACTCAAATACTGTAAATATATACCTATATGATTTTTGCCTCCCTCCATATTTTAACTAACAACTAATTTGGGAATTAACAATGGTTACATCATTCTGTCAGTACATGAACAGAGCTCTATTTAATGGAATGGAATTGCTAGATCATAAGATATGTAAATATGCATTATTATAAGACCATGTAAATCCTTTTTCAAAATTCTTGGAAATTCTACATTTCACCAACAATGAATAATGATTTTCAATAATGTATCTAAGTTTAGTTTTATACTTATATTTTCTTTTATGAATTCTATGCCTTTTTGTTGTCCATTTTCCCATGAGTTCTTAGTATTTTCTTATCATTTTGATGTAATCTATTTACTAAAATGGGATAAGGATGTTGTAATCCCTTCCCAAGAAAAAAAAAATCCTGAAACAATCAGACATTAGAAACCCTATGAAAGCCACTATGGGTCACACATGACTTGACGGCACCTAAAAACAATAACAACAACAACAACAACATCTATTGAACATATTATGCCTTTATATGATTTAATTCTGCAGCCATAGCCTGTCAGATCTCTGAAGCTAAGCAGGGTCAGGCCTGGTTAGTACCTGGATGGGAGACCGCCTGGGAACACCAGAATCTGTAGGCTTGGGAGAAGGACCTGGCAACCCCCTCCCAAAAATCAATCAGCCATTGAAAACCCTATGAACAGCAGAGAAGCACTGACAATAGTGTTTCCCCTGTTGTACCAAGGGTCACTATGAGTCAGATACCGACTCAACGGCACCTAACAACAACAACAACAACAACATGATTTAATTATATCTAATATATCTTTGCTTATCTAGATTACTCTTGACTTTGATACACAGAAACATTTTCTTTTCATTTATAGTGGGCATGTATACCAATATTTTCTACTATGATTAATTCATTTGATTATCAACTTTGAAATTTTGGCTCAATTTGGAGATTACATAATTAGTTGCTTATACTTTCCTAGAATTAATATGGTATTGTTGCTAAGTGCCATTGAGTCAGGTCCAACTCATAGAAACCCTATTTACAACAGAATGAAACACTTCCTAACACTGTGCCATGCCTGGCAATATTTTCAGTGCTTCTCTGCTATTCATACAGTTTTCAATGGCTGACTGTTTTTGAGAGTGGGCTGCTGAGTCCTTCTCCCAATACCATAGCAGCCAATTTTCCCAGGTGGTCTCCCATCCTAGGACTAACCAGGCTGGACCCTGCTTAGCTTCAGAGGTCTGATGAGATCTGACACCATGCTGGTATGGCTGTAGACCGAATTTTCATAATTTTTATTTTTCCATTTTGCCATCTAAGATGTAATTTTTCTTATGATATGAGATAAAGATCTGAATCAAAAGTTTTCTTAAAGTACCAAAATAATCATCCAAATTTATATAGGGCTACTTATTTTAACAGTGTTTTATATATTTTGTTATATATATATTGCCTTCCTTTTGAATCCCAATTGTATTTTTAACCCTTTCTGCTATATCAGTCTGTATATCTATTACTCTAGCAGAATTGCAGCGGGGAGTCAGTAGCTGGGATTTAGCTCAGTTGGTAGAGCACTGGTCTCCAGTCTCTGAGGTCCCAAGTTCGATTCCCAAGATCCAAAAAAATGGGAGAAGGGAGTGGCAATCTACTCCAGAGGCAATCCTGAAAAACAGTCAGCCACTGAAAACCCTACAAGGGTCACTATGAGTCAGACAAGACTTGATGGCACCTAATAACAACACATCAGAATCACAGTAATTTAAATATCATTGATTTATAAAATCATTTAATTGTTAGCACTACTATTACTCTTTTCTTCTTTTTTTTTTTTTACCATACTGTTCTGTCTTTGTATAGGAAAACTTTAGTTATCATTATATAAAGACTTTAAGTAGCCTAAGTTATCATTTATAAGAAAACCTATAAAGTAAAAAGTTGTATTTCCAGCAATTTTCCCCAGAAGATGATAAACCAGTATGCTACATAGCCACACATTTTTCTCTTCTGGAAAAAAAAATCTTATCTCATAACATAGATTATTGCTTCTCTTACCACTTTTATCACCTCCACTTTGGGGATGCATATCATGAGTAGTTTGGATCTCTATTCTTTGTTTCTGCATCTATGAGGTTTTTGTTTGTTTGTTTGTTTTTTGGTGGCATCTTTCTCTTGCTTTGTGAATACTGAGAGGAAAAATCTCTCCAATTTCCATCATGATTACTGAGTCCATACTGTTTGGTAGTGGTTTGACTTCAACATTAAGTGTATATTCATTGTAGCTATACCATATGACATTTTCCTGTACTTTTCACTTAATTATGCCTGTATCATTTTTCCATATAGACTTGAACTTGCTTATATTCTGATTCCCTGATGTGTTTCTTTAAAAAATATAGTTCTGTTAATTCTTTAAACAGAAGACTTGCTCTGATGCACTTTATTAATGAACATACAGTACTTTTAGCAGTTTCCTGTAATAAATCTTTTCCTACTTGCATTTCTCTAATTCTTCTTTTGAATCTTTTTTTTCTGTGTCATAATGACTCTTCCATCTTTATGGGTTTTTGTCTCAATTTTCTCTTACTGTCCTGAGTATACTGCATCCATGTTCACAAACATGACAGTGTCAAAGTCTCATTGGTTATGACTCAGGTGACCATGAATCTTACTCTGCCCAATTAAAATCATGTATTCCTATTCTTATGGTATCATCTCCAGTTTAGAATTTCTGTAGACTTTTCACTTTAATAAGGTGTTGCTATTAATATTTGCATGAATGTACTTGAATATACATGGATATGCACTTGTAATGCTGATAAGGATATGGAACAATAGGAACTCATTCACTGATGATGAGAATGCAAAATAACATAGACACTTTGGAAGCCAGTTAGACAGTCTCATATACAACTAAGCATAATTTCACTGTATAATCAAATACTCTTAGTACACATAATACTTAGTATTCTTAATACAATTGAATATTCTTAGGTACTTATACAAATGTATGAAAAATTTATGTCCACACCGACTCCTGCATACAAAAGTTTATAGCATCTTTATGCATAATTGTCCAAACTTGGAAACAGCCAAGATGTCTTTAGTAAGTGAATGGATAAATACATTGTGGTACATCCAAACAGTGGAGTATTATTAAGAACCAAAAATTGAGCTTTCAAGCCATGAAAAGACATGAAGGAAAGTTAAGTGCATATTACTAAGTGAAAGAAGCCAATCTGAAAAACATACATACTGTATGATTCCAAGTACATGACACTCTGCAAAAGCTAAAACACTGAAGATAGTAAAAAGGTGAGTAGTTTTCAAGGCTTAGGGTGTGGGCGAGAGGCTGGGGTTTAGCTCAGTTGGTAGAGTGCTGCTCTGTGCTCTCTGTGGCCCTGGGTTCAATCCCCAGCTCCACAAAATGGGAGAAAGTCATAGCAATCCACACCCAAAGCAATCCTGAAAAACAATCAGCCATTGAACACCTTATGAATGGCAGAGAAGCCAGGCATGGCTGTCCCAGGAAGTGTTTCTTTCTGTTGTGCATAGGTTTGCTATGAGTCAGACCTGACTCCATGGCACCTAACAACAACAATAAGGGTGTGTTGTTTTTGTTGTTAGGTACCATCGAGTCTTGTCCAACTCATAGTGACCCTCAGAGGATTTTCAATGGCTACTTTGGGATTGCCTCAGGAGTGGATTGCCACATCCTTCTCCCACAACAGAGGTGTAGGAGGACATAAATAGGCACAACAAGAAGGAGTTTTGCGACAGTAAAATTATTCCATATAATACTGTGGTGGTGTATACGGGTGGTGTATGCACGCCTTTGAATAGTTGTCCAAACCCATAAAATAAACAACACCAAGAGTCCACTCTCATGCAAACTATGGCCCCTGAGTAATATTGATAAGTTAGTGTGAGTTTGTCAGATGTGGCAAATGCATCAGTGTGGAAGAGAATGTTGATAATGGAGGAGGCACGCAGGTGGAGGGGCAGGAAGTATATGGGAATTTTCCATAGTTTCCTCTCAATTTTGCCATGAACCCAAAACAGCAATCCAGAAATAGTTTTTTAAAAATTTAAATAATTCTGAATGAGTATCCTAAATTTCCATTTTGAATTTTTGGCTTTTCTCATGATCTCCTCTAGATATAGATGAGATTCGTAGGACAGAAAGACAGTTATCACCAAGTTAAACTTGTGATAAATCAGTTCCTACTTCTAGATAAGGTAAAACCAATGGCTCCTTTTTGAGGGCACTTAGTCATATGTAGTGTCTGCACCTTGGAATTGAATCCACATGACCTCAAAAGGTAAGCAGGATTGGCCTGGTTAGTCTTAGATGCGAGACCTCCTGGGAATACCAAGTGCTACAGGCTAGGGATAAGGACCTGGCAATCCACTTGTGAAGCAATCCACCATTGAAAATCCCATGAATAGCAGAGAATCACTGACATAGTGCCAGGGCATCACACATGTTGCCTAGTGTTTCATTCTATTGTACACAGGGTCCCTATGAGTCAGATCCAACTCGAAGGCACCCTACAACAACAGTCACATGTACTAGGGACTGTTTTCACTCCTAGTTCAAGGTGCAGGGAGAATTATCCAAGGGTTCTGCAACCAGATTGAGTAGCAGGAAATATTATTTACCTTAATCTTCACCACAGTCAGAGAAGCAAAAAGCTACCAGACCACAATTCCATGGACCCCTATACAAAATAGGTGAAATTATAGATTGCATGTGAAACATGAAAAATAAAGCCTGAGAATTCTGGCCATAGAGTATATGGAGTATATTCTTGCTATATTTTTGTTGTACAATGTAAACTTAAAAAGTTAATGAGTTAATTGGTGATGCTTTTACATTGCAATG
>VMDO01038679.1:0-13286 GCA_007922755.1 Pedetes capensis
GGAGGAGGGGGAGGGGGGAAGAGGAGGAGGAGGAGAAAGAGAAAGAGAAAGAGAAGGAGAAGGAGAAATAGAAGGAGAAGAAGTTGAAGAAGAGGAGCAGGAGGAGGAGGAGGAGGAGGAAGAAGGTGGAGAGGGAAGGAAAGAAGGAAAAAGAAAAGAAAAAATCACATAGAAGAGTAATTGATGATACTTATTGTGTTTGGGGCCTGCAGCTGTAGCCCTGTGGCATCCGATCCTGTCAGATCTCAGAAGCTAAGCAGGGTCGGGCCTGGTTAGTACCTGGATGGGAGACTGCCTGGGAACACCAGAAGCTGTAGGCTTGGGAAAAGGACCTGGCAACCCCCTCCCAAAAATCAATCTACCATTGAAAACCCTATGAACAGCAGAGAAACACTGACAATAGTGTTTCCCCTGTTGTAAAGAGGGTCGCTATGAGTCGGATACCGACTCGACGGCACCTAACAACAACAACAACAATTGTGTTTGGAGGTAGTAAAGGTAGCAGGAAAAATTTTTCTGTATATGGAGTTCATCTGGCCTGCGGGTGTTTACCACATCATGGTTATTTCTCTAAAGAATATCAGTTACTTTTAGAGAAATAAGTACTCTTCTCCCCATTTGTTATTCTTCTTTGGATCATTGCTTTACACTCCTTCTCAAAACCAGTCTCTCCAAAGCATTTGCTGGTCAGTATCCTCTGCCTACCTACTCATGGTGACAGAGAATTTCTCCCGTGTTCATGACACTACCCCAGTCAAGCACATAGTCTTATATTAGGTCTTCCCTCTGCTTTTAATGCTATTTTTTTCTGGCCTTCAGCACCTGTTGTCATGTCAATGTGCAGCAAAATCTTTCCCTGTCTAGTGCATGCGTGTGTGTGTGTGTGTGTGTGTGTGTGTGTGTGTATGCCTTCCCCTATCATTTTATATAAAGAAGGAATCATATTTATCTGCAACTACCAGAAAACTCAATCAAAGAGTGAATTAACTGAGTTACGACTTTATTTTTCTTATAAATAAGTAGTATTTAGGCAATGGTAAAGTTCATTCAGGGCTCTGGTCTTTGTCATATGATTGCATTGTAGCTATTCCAACAGTATCTATAATTTTTATATTCAAAGAAAAGGGTAAAACTTTACAAAGAATACAAAACCCTGCTCAAAATTTCAGAAGCCTTATCTCTTTTTATTATTCAGAATTCTGTCACATGACCACCTTTAGCTCTAAGGGACACTTAACAATGTGATTTTTTCCACTTTGGACAATGGTGATACTTTGTTAGTAATAAGGATACATAATGGCCAACTAAAAATACCATTTAAATTTTTATGTATATCATTTTTTTATTTTCATTGCTGCTCTTATCTTATGAAATTTTTGTTTACGTATTTTATGTCCTTTCTCCCCCTTACCATAAGCTGAGGTTGCAGTAGTGCAAAAGCTCTATCTGCCTTATTCTGCTGCATTCTTACAATCTAAAAATTCTCTAGTCTATAGTATATGCGTCATAGTTATTTTCTTAATGAAAGAACATCAAGTTTGTTGAAGTTCAGTTAAATAACCCTTCTAAATTATTAAACAAATATTTCTGTCTTAAATTGTCACAGAAAATATCTGTATTATTCTCAACTAATCATCTCAATGATTACTTAAGTTTTTATTCCAAAGAATTATCATGTGGAATCATTCAGTCAATGTATTGTTTGGCTTGAAAGGATTCTAATACTTGAAGTCCCACATACTCTTGACTACACAGGAGATCCCTGTTATTTTACCACCGTTCTATTCCCTCATCTCAATTTAATTTTGAATAATTACTATATGCTAAAATCTCTTCCAGACATTACATATATAAATATTTGAGACTAAGCAAATCATTTTTAATCAAGTTCTATAATGCTATAGTGAATTAAGAGCAATTATCATAGGCTTTATAAAGTCTGATAATTTGATTTTCAAAATGCAGCATTTCATAAATGGTAATCTGTTATATGTAAATTAAGAGCACTAAGCTGTCTCTTTATGTAGCTTTAAAATGAAATAGTTATGTAAATACCTGCTAAATATAGCAAGCATATAAATAGTTTAGTTGGAAAATGTTCAAGTATTCTACACATGTATAACTTAGGAATTTAATAGTTCATTTATAATATAAGCACCCGTCAGCAGAATGGAAAGTTTCTGGACTTGAAGCTTCTATCATCAAATTCCAGCCTTTCTTAGAAGTAGGCTGCCTGGGAAATGGTGACTTTTGTATTCTTTGGCCTTTGATATTGTTGAAGACAAAGGAAAAGTCAATAGTTTTTTGGCTGTCTCTTAGAGACGTGGAGTTGTCAATGCCATTTATTCAGTTGTTACCATTTGGAAAACAAATTCAACAATAATAAAGACAGCAATTTCCATTAGCTTGTGGGGAATTCTTTAGTAGTTTCTAAACCTGATAGATTTTTTAGAGAAAAATCATACAAAACTGATGTAACCATATTTAATGGTCCCATTAGTACAATAATTATTGAAGGATATGGCTTTTAAACTATCCGGGCCATTACTTCCCAGCAAGATGACTGGAGCACCGACAGCTGACATGGCTTAAGTTACACAGAATTATAGAATTGGCTTACAAGTAATATTGAAACTACAACTCAAGTTTCCTGACACTTAAACCTTGTGTTTAGACCATTCTTTCACTAGGGTGCCTAACAGCTGGACAACTGAAAAGGACTATTAATTCTTTTAAATACTAGGAAGAAACAACTTCCTAGCTATTACAGTGACTCCCTGAAAGAGATAAAAGGATGAAGAGTTTACACCCATGGAATCTTTCATAGACCTTGGTTCATTCTAGAACCAGAGTTGTCTTCAGGTTTTAAAATAAATTTAACTTGTATCACATATATGTGTTTGTTTGTTATCCTCTTGGAAGACCAGGCAAATTACTGTAACTCACTTATTTGTATTGATTTTCTAGGATAGAATAGCGTGGAAACAACAGTAATCACAGTTAACATTACAATTCTAGAGTTTTAAATTTTTCTACACCAGATTACATCATGTTTCTACTAAGGAGACTAAGATGTTTACTTCAACATTCAAAAACTCTCTGTAAGAGGTATAATTGAAATTCCTAAAAGTATACTTAGTAAATAACTTGGCAGTTCATCTAAGTCTCTAAAACAGAGCCAACCAACAAATGTTTTTTTTTCTTAGCCCTCAATAATAGCAAAGGCCAAAGAATGCAAAATTAACTATTTCCCAGTATAAAAAGTTAGTAAGTAAATATATTCTTACATACTTACTGTTTTTTAAAATCAAAATGAGTATCTCAATTTTTGTATCAAGTGACAATTGCAACAATTCAGATCCTCAAGGGTTAATTTTATTGGCACTGATATAAATATATTTTATGTGTTGCAGATTTTCTAAAAAAAAAAAAAAAAAAAAAAAAAAAAAAAAAAAAAAAAAAAAAAAAAAAAAAAAAAAAAAAAAAAAAGCAACAACCAAAAAGCAACTTGACATTTTTCCATAAGACCAGATCAAAAATTTAAAAAAGTGGCTTGGTACTTTTTAAGTGGCTTATGAAAAAAAAAATGGCCATATTATTAAGAATGTTGTTAGATGCCATAGAATCAGTGTCTGACTCATAGCAACCCTACATACAACAGGCAAAACACTATTGACAGTGTTTCTCTGCTACTCATAGGGTTTTCAATGGCTGACTGTTTTGGGGGAGAGTGGGCTGCCAGGTCCTTCTCTGAAGTCTACAGCATCTGGTGTTCCCAGGTGGTCTCCCACCCAAGTACTAACCAGGCCCGTCTCTACTTAGCTTCCAAGATCCGACAGGTTCTGGCGCCACAGTGGTACAGTTTGCAAGCATTATTAGGAATACATAACCTATAATCATTCCCTGCTAGTTCAGAAATAGAAAAAATTTTTTCTAGAGTTTATTTATAAATTTTACTTGTCTAGATTTGAGGATATGCAACAGAAAAAAAGAATGAAAATGTGAGGAGGAAGGAAAGAATGAGAGAGAGACAGAAAGGGAGAGAGAGGGAGAGAGAGAGTGACAGACAGACAGACACCCAGGGAAAGCACAGCTCCTCCTCCTGTTTCCTGGTGCATTCTGTTTTGGCTAAATGATGCAAGACTAAGCAAAGTATAATTATGTAGTTTTAAAGAATTTATTTCCCAGGATCTCTGTATATACATAGATAATACTTAACTCCTGGTTGTTAGTGTCAAAGTACCTTCTGCCTTCTTCCTTTTCTCCTTCTCTTACAACACCTTCTTTCTTATATTTTTGTTCCTGGTGTTTTATCAATAGTTCCATTTCCTCTCTTTCTAACCAGATGCAATCTGCTCATCTGAAGCACAGTACTGGGGTGACTTAAATGTTCCTGCTTCTTTATTTTTCTGAAGACAACCACAGAGTTGAAAACCCAAATTACAGTAAAAAAACATTGATTCAGATTTTGATCACCAATACTTAATGGGCTTTAAAAAGACAAAGCTATGGATGATATGTTGAAGAACAGTAGGACATTTGTGTTGTAAACAGATTGAGAGTAAAATCAATAGTAGTAAAGAGGAAACCTTAAGCAGAATGTCCACAATTGAGTTTGGTTCTAAAATTTGTACATTACATAAATATTTCTTTCTTATTAAAAGTATTGTGGTATTTTAAGATCATTAAAGGTTTCTTATTGCCAGTTACAATGGCCAGGACTGTAATGTCCAGCTACTGGGGAGGCTGATGCCAGAGGATTGCCAATTCAAGACCAGCACAGCCTACACAATTTAGCGAAAATCCATCTTGGAAATTTTTTAAAAAAGGGATTGGGAAGGAAGCTCAATAGTGGAGCACTTGCCTGGCATTCACAAGTCCCTGGGTTTGAGGCCTAGTAATGGGGAAAACAAGTGCCTTCTTATTGCTGCATTTCAAGTTTGGGAGAAGATTAAAAATATTAATATAACTAACTGGGAATCTAATATATTTTTCCTTTTGAAATTATTTTGAGGTTACAACTCATGTGTCTATTATTTCCCTATAAAATATTCCTGATACATTTGAATTTTAGATACTGAGACATTTTAGTGTTGTAAGAAATTTACGGTCTATCCTTAAGGTAGCTTTGAAGTTGCTTTTTTTACTAAATTTTAGGATTTCTTATCATTTTTGAATGATAATTCAATTATTCAAAATGTTATATATCAACAAGAATCAAGTTAATACTTTCTTTAGATCTGAAAATTCCATTTCTGTTTTCTCTTTATGCAGCACATTTCCAGACATATTTTACCCTTGTGCATACTGAACTGAAAGTCATTTGGTGTTATCTGTTTTCTTAGAAAGAAGATAAATACAAAGAATAATAGACATTCAATCTGTTTGATTCTTCTCTTTTAATTTTGAGAAGAAATTAAAGTTTCTAAAATTTTTTTCTCTTGACATATTGCAGCTGAAGTTCTTCAGACTATACCTTTAGTTTCCAAATGCTGAGGGAAAATGCCTATAAATATTCAGCTACTTGAATAAACTGAGGCCAAGTATACTTGAAGAAAGATGATTTGATAATATTCTTTTGGAAATGATTTTCTCACTAATTTACATACAAGAATGAATCTATTTTATTTAACTTAATTCTCATAATGTTTGACAAAGAGCAGTATTATTTTCTGCTCAGAAGTGTCTTCTCGAAAAGACTTTACATTGTTCATGGAAATGAAGATGCTGAGTTTTCTTTTACTTCTTTTAAGGGTTTTTGATCCTTATATGGAATCAGAATGTTTTGCATATATTGTTAGACAAAAACTGTGAATATTAAGCCATTATTTTTACATTAGCAAGTTTTCCCAAGGTGAGTTTTTATCATTTAAGACATTTTGTTTTATGTGTTGCTCCCTTTTTGTCTAATCACCTCTAAAATTATGAACACTACAAGAATAATACATGGTGAATAACAAAACAGCTTGAAATATTCATAACTAAGAAAGCAACTGTTAAATGTTCATAAACAAAGTTGTTTGGAGACTCCTTTATTAATTTTTAATTTATTTTCAGTGTATTCCTTATTACTCCCAAATTCCTGTAGGGGATTCTGTTAATTAGTCATGTGTAAAATATTCATTAAAACCAGCTTCCTATTTTCTTCTTTTATTGCAAATTTACATTTATAATCTTATAACCAAAATAAATGCCATTGAATGAGGAATCACATTAATTTTGATCAGCTATTTAAAATAAAAACTTATGCAACAAAAATATGGTAATACAAACTAGATTAATATTGAGATACTATATTGGTAGATCTTGATAGTGAAATAGCAGATGAGTATCTACTTCATGTTTGAAAAATGTCAGCATTAAATAAAATATGTTTTGAAATTGAATAAAGTAAAATGAAATATTCTGAGTTTGTACTTTTCTATTTTTGCACATTGTTTCATAAATACAATATAGTTTAGGTAGGAATTCATTGTTAATCAATGATGTCAGTACTGATGTTTAATTTCAAATCACTAGAATGCTCAAGTTTTACTACACCAGTGGTAAAACTTCATGTTTTATTTTTTAAGTGACATTCTTTACTGGTTATTTATTGTTTTAAAAATATTTTCCTTGTATTTACTTAATGTACTACAAATAATGTAGTAGTATAACAAACGGCATACTTCTGTTTAATATTATAGCTATTATATGTACTGATTTATCCGCTAACATGGATATGTGTTAATAAAACATTCCTAGAAACATCTCTAAAAGAAATATATGTCACATTGTGAGAAATGTTTCCAATGTCACGTATAGTACTGCAAGAGTAAAATTGTTTTTCTACTTTAAAACCTTTTATTTTCAGATATATCTAATACTATTTTTCTGAAACACTTCAAATAGTCTATGTAACTGCATCTCTTCTGGAAGTCTATGTTCAAATTTTTAAGTCATGTGATTATGACATGTAAAATACAACTACTAATGATTTGTTATTCTCTTAAGAATATACTTAACCTAATTATTATCTATCCTGTACTGATTTCAGCATTTTGACTGCAAGAACACCACAAAAGTCATTGCATTGTAACACACATATAAACTAATTTAACAGTCTAAAATTGTGATTTTTTAAAAGTTATTCTAACATTCCTTTCTGGTAAAGGATATACGGTTACCCTTAAAGAATTTTCAAAGAATCATCAGCCTTCAAGACTTTACAACTCCGTGAACATTGTAATTCTTCAACACCAGAGTTCCTCAACTTAAATGAAAACATTCTGAGAGATCTTAGAATGATGTCTCATCTTGAATCTATAATTCCCCTGTATTAAATATAGCTTCTGCTTTCCAGTTTTCCAATCCATTTCACACCCTAGATGATGGAGTGGAGGTGACTAAAGAATAGAAAATACAACCCACATTTATACATGATGACCCTAAAGTCAAACAAAGGAATAGTCAGTGAACAGAGAGTCAGCTGTATCTGAGGGCTCTGCACATGCTCAATGTCTATGAAAATAAATGGAAAACAATATGGAAACAATAGTAGTGTATGAAAGTATGTACTATGAAAAGAAAAAAACATCTAGCTCTGATTTGGTTTTAAGTTCTAACTCAATGCTTACCTTTAAAGAAAAATTTTTAAAATGGTTTAAATATTTAAAATAAGCAAAAATGTCTGCTTTATTTCTACACTGCTGTATGGTCCCAACAATATATTATGTAAGCATATTTCAATATATATGCATATGTTATTATAATAATATAATAAATTATATCACCTACCCTCTGCTCTGACTATGAATTTTCAAAAATATTCTCAATATTTTCTGTTATTGCTTTTTCTCAAAGTGGTTTGAAATCCTCAGATAGCTCTTACATTCCTAGACTATATTCCAGAAGAAACATCATGTGTTTTTGTGTATATGAAAATGGTTTTTTCCATAACATATCTTTTGACAATGCTCAGTATTTCTAAAGATTTTTTTAAACTCTGTGTGCATGTGTGCATGTGCACATGTGTTTTGTTGTACAAGAGTAGTTTGATAAATTTAGCTGCATTTAGAGTTGGTGTGGTAATTCTCTTTAAAAACTAGTAATGACACTTTCTCAGAACTCTAAGAATACAGTTTTCCTGAAAAATATCCTCCCCTGGATCTGAGGAAACTTCAAATACAAGCTGTGGCTCCTTTTTAGATATATGTCCCCACAACCGAAGCTTCTCATTTAAGATACTGCCATATGCAGCATTTTTTTTGCTCTCCCAAAGATTGTATTTCATCTCTACAAAAATATATTGTGCTAGTTTCTTTGGAAAGTACTGATACTTTGAAAAGTTCTGCTTTTTAATAAAAACACACTAGATTTTACATTAATGTAAAATGTTCTCTGTCCCTTACATTAATAGCTGATAGTGATCTGAGTACTGTAACAACAAAATAAGATAAAATTATACCATTTAACATAGGCAAATGATAAAAACATTTTGTTTTTAATGCACACATGAAGAAAATCAATTAAAGCAAACTATAAAATTATAAATACTTTTAATTCTTATAATACACATGACATAATTACTGATAAAGTCATTATTCCAAGCAGTTATAAAACAGTCCATTTTCACAAATATTTTATGAGCAAATTTATGTAAAAATTATTAAATGAACAGTTTGCATTAGGAGACAGTATTGTTTCTGTTTTTATATTTTTATTAAATCAACTAATCTTAACCATTACCCAAAACATATTCACTGTATAGAAAAAATGTAAATATAATGTAATATTATTAGGCCATTCTACTGTGATTTTGTCACAGCAAATAATTTTATTTTTACATAACTATGCACTAGAAAACTCAGGCTGGGATTTAGCTCAGTTGGTAGAGCACCACTCTGCAGTCTCTGAGGTACTGAGTTCGATTCCCAGCACCACAAATATGGGAGAAGGACATGGCAACCCACTCCCATGGAAATCCTGAAACAATCTGCCATTGAAAACCCTATGAGGGTTGCTTTGAGTTGGACACTACTCGATGGCACCTAACAACAACAACATGCAATAGAAAAGAGATAAATATATTCCATCATCCTTTCAAGTACTAATAACAATTTGGGGGCAGAAGTCACAGAAAATGTGGGGTCCTCATTAAAAATTTGAACAAATTTTCATTCAGATTCAAAATACTTTTTGGTTTTTTGAGGTGTTGGGGAATTGAATTCAGGATCTCATGGGTACTTCGCAAGAGCTCTACTACAGAACTGCATCCTTGGTCCATTTTTAACTTTTTATTTTGAGAAAGGCTATCCAAAAATTGTGTGGGCTGCCTCTGACTTCAAACTTGTGATCTTCCTGCCTCAACATCCCTAGTCACTAGGTTTACAGGTATGTGCCACAGCACACAACTCAGAAAATTTTTTAAGGTAAGAGTCAGATTGGAAAGGGAGAGATTTGGAAGAGAATCAAAGATTAAAAATTCATCATTGTAGAATCACATTTCTTTTGACAACATAACTCAGTTGGTGCATAAAAATAAATCATTTATGATTCAGGTGCTGTGAATATTTATTTAGTGTCATACCTGTCATTTATTTGACTTTTATCCCAATGGATAGAAAAGAATAATTGTATATCTCTTATCCCCCAGTCAAAATTATTCCTGGTAGGAGAAAATCACAAGCAGTGAGTACCATAAAACAGGCAGCAAAACTTTCCAGTTGTCTTAATAGTCACACAAAGTGCCATTAGAATTCCCCTAATACCTCTCTACTTGCTCTGAAGCCATCACTTTGTAAAATACCACTCAAATGCAACATTAGAGAAATCTATCTAGGCTAAAGAATGATATTTTTATTAGATTTAATAATAGTGAGAAGCAAAGCCCCAGACATCTCCACAATTGAAATCTCTATGGAATTCTATACAGTACCTTTGTGTCAATATGGTCATTTTGGTACCAACACTTTCTTGAAGAAGAACCCCTTGTGCTGACATCATGGTATGCTGCAACTGAGACTAGGTAAGAAGTAAAAAAAGGTTCTAAGAAATTAAGTTGGATAAGACACTACACTGGGTAAGAATGAGTCATAATTTAATTAGATTACAGTTCACATACAAGATAACATTTTAAATTAACTTACCTCTAAACTTCACAGCTTCTATTTGATCATGTTGTTAGAGATCAGATTTAATGTCAAAAACATTGTATGAGATGAATGATTTTTGACCAAGCATTAGCACTTTCTAAAATGCAATGACAATTTCTATCTCATATTATTTGGGCTAAGATTGACTAAAGCTTCACAAATAAATCCCAGTGTCAAATACAGTTCTATTCTTAAATAATAGATTACAGTCCTTATATCAGGTAGTGGTTTTTTGGGCCAATTTAGCCTGACATATTTTCATCCAACTTTAATGCATATTTATACTTAAAATACCATGCATAATCTAGAAAAAAATGTGCCTAGGTTTACCAGAGCCTGCAGCCATAGCCCTGAGGCATCCGATCCTGTCAGATCTCAGAAGCTAAGCAGGGTTGGGCCTGGTTAGTACCTGGATGGGAGACCGCCTGGGAACACCAGAAGCTGTAGGCTTGGGAGAAGGACTTGGCAACCCCCTCCCAAAAATCAATCTGCCATTGAAAACCCTATGAACAGCAGAGAAGCACTGACAATAGTGTTTCCCTTCTGTTATACAGAAGTTCGCTATGAGTCGGATACCGACTCCATGGCACCTAACAACAACAACAACAGGTTTACCAGAGAAATGAATCTTAATGGAAATCTAAAGACAAAAATAAAGGAATGAATTAGTGTACAAGTCAAAGCACCATGGTCAGGTGAAGTATACACTGAAGTAAGTAAGGAATTTTAAAATCTTGTCATTTAAAAAAAAACTGTAGTTGATTTCTCTTGATCTGTGAAACATTGGTTGATCCTTCAAGTTTCTATCTATAAAGTTTCATATTTATAATCAGAATGAAAAATCAGTATGTTTAATAGATCACTAATAACATAAGAATACTAATAGTAAATTGCACTTTTATGAGTCAAACATTATTTCATTACTATTTTATGATTAACATTATTTGATTTGATTAAATCATACATTCCATTCTTCAAAGCTCTGAGGGAGGCAGGAGAGGCATTAATAGTCCCATTTTACAGATAATGAAGCTAATGCTAAATCAAGTTATAAACATACTGTGAATAAAAACCATAGCCTGATCAATTGGAGCTAGAATCCACATTTTTTAATCCTAAGAGAATGAAAGATTTTCAGAATTCTTATGAAACATTATCTCATAAATTAACCGTGAAGCATATTGATTTTTGGTAAAAATAAACTTTCCCATAATTTAAAAGATAGATGAAAATATACCAAGATTTAAATTTTTATTCTACATACTAATATGTAAAAGTGAGAAAATGAACTTTATCTGTTTATTCTTTATTAAACATTTTTAGCAAGTGGTAGGTGAATGACCACATTTTAGCATTTATCTTTAGCAAGTTGTACTTATATTTCAAATACAATATCAGAAGTGAAAAATACATATCAATATGATATTTAAAAGTGGTAATTTTTCTCTGGGTTCAGACAATAAAACCTCTTGAGTTGATTTGAATCAAATTTAATCATATGCATATTTTATTTGAAAGTCAGTAACTAGAATTCAATTAATAAAAATAATAAAAATATATCATACTATTAATACTAATTGCTTTTAGAAATCATGGAATATTTCTTTGATTCAAAGAATAAACATTTTGAGCCTGATTTAAGATTGTATATAAATAAATATCTTAGAAAGATAATCTATAGCTCTATTCCTGAATTTTCATGTTACTTTATACAGTATGTTATCATTGTTGATATAGTTCATGAAATCTGAAATACAGTGATAAGGACAGTGTATCATTTCTATGTCAAAGACACTTGAATGTTACGTCTGAAATTTTTCTACAACTGATTTCCTGGTGAAAAATAATACATTAGAATGAATTGAGGGTAGCCAAAAGGGTACTGGGCTGGGATTTAGCTCAGTTGGTAGAGTGCTGCACTGCAGTCTCTGAGGTCCCGAGTTCAATTCCCAGCACCACAAAAGTGGGAGGACCTGGCAATCCACTCCCAAGGCAATTCCGAAACAGTCTGCCATTGAAAACCCTATGAGGGTCGCTATGATTCAGATACCGACTCGACGGCACCTAACAAAAAGGGTTAATTAAGACACAGTGAAACTTACTTGCTTCTTTCAATAAGCTCAATTTAGATAGAAAGTTCATGACAACTTGTAGATTTTCTTTTTTTGGTTGAGTGACAGAAAGTACTATAATATAACTTCCATAAGTTTTTTAGCATACAGACTTAGGAGAGAATATTTTTGATTTGCTAACAAACAAATACATTTTCTTGTGCACCTTCAAAATTTATTCCTGGGCGGACACTATTTCTTATTTCAGTAAATGGAAATTGTCTTTAACTCCAAACCTCAAGAACATATCTACTGCATTTTAATATTTACTTTTAAAAGGTTTATGATGATAAATTGCTATGATAATAGCCTTCAGAGCATTAAAACTTAAAATCATGGAGTTAATTGCAAAGACAGTAGGGAGGAAGGGGAAGAGGGAGAAAGAAAAAGAAATGAGAAGGTAGAGGAGTGGAGATGGGAGAAAGGAAAAACATACTGATGCCCTCATAAAGAAACTTGCCTTGCATTCCCTTGAATTCATTCCATCACATGGAGCAGTTTCTCAGTTGACAGAATGAAGCAATAATTCACAGATTCTGCAAATTCCAGTCATACTCATGGGAATGGATTCTGAGCTTCCTAAGAACTCAGTGAGAAGATGAAGCATGGCAGAACCCATGTGGAAATTCATTTCATCTGTTTTCATTTTATAGTGTCTATCATCTATTTTTGATGACTAAATGGAAAAAGAAAAAATGAAATTCTATCATATGAATTTCTATTAAATATCATTTTAGCTATCAGTTGTCACACCTGTTATTTGATGCATTTCAGTCAATTGACACAATTATATATTTTAGCAATTTATATCATTCTCTGAAGCTTCATTTATTTTGTAATAAATCCAAATTATTGAATATTTATTCAAATATTGTAACATACACCAAATATTTGCTTCCAATATATTTAGTAGTTGAATATATAATGTATTGACTAAGGTGTACATTTTATGCTAAAATAAGTCACTGTTTTCCAGGATAATATCTTGCCAACTCTGCAGGATTTCTTTAGAAACATACAGTTCAGCCCATGCACTTAGATT
>VMDO01038681.1:0-13280 GCA_007922755.1 Pedetes capensis
TTTGTTCTTTATGCCTTTTATTTATTTTTCTTGACTAATTACAGTGGCTAGGGCCTCCAGTATAATGTTTAACAGAAAAGGTAATAGTTGACATCCCTATCTTTTTCCTCAACTCATTGGGACCATGTTCACTATTTTTCCATTAAATGTAATATACATTTTATTAAGAAATTTCCTTTTATTCCTAATTTGCTGAAAGTTTTCATCAAGAATGAGTATGAGTTTTATTAAATCCTTTTTCCACAGAGATGATCATGTTCTTTTCTCCTTTTCTCTGCCTATAGAGTGACTTACACTGATTGATATTTTTTGTCAAAGCAACCTTACATCCTTTAGATAAACTCCAAGTTGGTCATGCTATATATGTTATTTTTGAGGATCGCTGGACTTGATTTGTTTTTTTTTTAATTGTTTATGGTCATGAGAAGAAATTGGTCTACGATATTCATTTCTCAGTAGTGCTCTTGTAAACATTTTGGTATAGTGATTTGTTGGCCTTATAAGTCAAGAAATATTCCCTTTTTTTCTATTCTTCCTTTAAGTGTTTCATAGAATTCACTAGTTAAAGAATGCGGGCCTGTAATTTTCTTTCTGGAAATATTTTTAATTACAGATTCAAAGTCTTTAAGAGCTGTATCATTATCCAGATTTCTAAATTTTTATGTGAATTTTAATAAATTATTTTCCAAGGAGAGTGACTATTTTGCCTAAGTTGTCCAATTTGTTGGCCTAATATTGTTGATAATATCCTTGTTTTATCCTTTTAATTTAGGCAGGATATGTAGCAAATTTGGCACTTAAATTTTTTGAGGGCTGGCCACATAGCTCAGTGGTAGAATGCAGTGATTGATTGAAGAAAATTTTTTCTCTCTTTCTCTTCATTAATCTTACCAGGCATCCATTGAGTTTTATTAATTGTTGAACATTAACTTGTACTTCATTTTCTCCACTGTTTGTTTTCTGATTCACTGGTTTCTGCTTATGTCTTCATTATTTTCTAACTTCTACTTTCTACAGATTTAATTTTACTGTTCTTTTGTCTAGATTTTTTCTTGGATACTTAGATCATAAATTTTTATGGTTTTTCTTTTGTAACAGATATATTTGAAACTTTAAATTTCCATATAAGGAGTACATTACACAATTTTTTCTTTTATGCTTTATCATTCAATTTAAAATATTTTCTAGGCTGGAGATGTAGCCCAGTAGAAGAGCACTTGCCTAGCATGTACAAAGACCTGGGTCCAGCACAACAAAAAACAATAATTTTTTAAATTTCCCTACTGATTTCTGTTGTTACTACTAAGTTCTTTAGAATGCTGTTGCTCAGTTTTAAGTACTTCAAGGCTTTCAGATATCTTTCAGTTATTGATTTTTTAGGTTAATTTTGTTGTGGTCAGAATACGTATTTGTATGATTTAACTATTAGTACTTATGGAGACACATCATGTGGACCAGCTATGGCCTGTTTGAGGGAGTTTTTCTTCTTCACTTAAAAATAATATGTATTTTGGGCCGGGCGTGGTGGCGCATGCCTGTAATCCCACAGGCTCAGGAGGCGGAGGTGGGAGAATCGCAAGTTCGAGACCAGAGGCAGTCTGCGAAATTTAGCGGGACCCGGTCACAAAAAGTAAAAAAAAAAAAAATGGGCTGGGGCACAGCTCAGTGGTCCAGCACTTGCAAAGCATGCAGGCATGGGGCCCTGGGTTCAACCCCTAGTAACACACAAAAAAAATAATAATAATATGTATTTTGCAGTTACATATATTGTTTTATAGATAGTCATTGTGTCAAGTTGGTTGTTAGGGTTGTTAAAATCTTGTGTATCCCTACCAGCCTTTTGTCTAATTGTAGTTTCAATTACTAAGAGGTAAGTATTAAAATTTCCAGTGTGATTATAGAGTTTCCTATTTTTCTTTATATTTTTGTCAAATATCTACTGTATGTTTTTGAAGCTCTCCTATTAGATATGTGTGTGTATGTATATATGTATATGTATGTATATGTGTGTATATATATATATATATATATATATATGTATATATATATATATATATATATATATATATATATATATATGTATCTCCAAGAAACTTAGAGCTTCTTGAAGAGTTGACTCTTTCGTCATTATGTAAAGATCCTCTTTACTTGTTAGGATACTTTTTGTGTTAGAGTTTTCTTTTATATCAATATGTTGTTGTTAGGTGCTGTAGAGTTGGTGTTGACTCATAGCAACCCTATATACAGCAGGTGAAACACTATTGTTAGTACTTCTCTGCTATTCATAGGGTTTTCAATGGCTGATTGATTTTTGGGAGTGGGTTGCCCGGTCCTTGTCCCAAGCCTACATACAGTATCTGGTGTTCCCAGGGGGTCTCCCATCCATGTACCAACCAGGCCTGACCCTGCTTAGCTTCCGAGATCTGACAGGATCGGATGCCACAGTGCTACAGCTGCAGGCTTTATATCAATATGTTGTTGTTGTCAGGTGGGGGAAAGTGGGTATCCAACTCATAGTGCCCCTGCGTACAACAGGCAAAGCACTACCTTAGTGCATCTCTGCTATTCATAGGGTTTTTATTGGCGGACTGATTTTTTCAGGGGAGTGGGTTGCTGGGTCCTTCTCCCAAGCCTACAGTATCTGGTATTCCTTGGCAATCTCCCCTCCAAGTACTAACCAGGCCTGTCCCTGCTTAGCTTCCGAAATCTGACAGGATCAGATGCCACAATTCTATGGCTAGAGGCTTATATCAATATAGATACATCAAATTATGCTTAGTGTTCATACAATATATCTTTTCCTTTATTTTTGATTTTTATCTATATATTTAAAAATATATCTCATGAACAAACATTTGTATTTTGATTTTCTTTTGTCTGATAATCTTTCTCATTAATTGTGAGTATTCAGGCCATTTACATTTAATATAATTGTTGTTGTATTTGTGTTCTATTCTACCATCTTATTGTTTGTTTTCTGTTTGTCTTTTGTCCCTCTTTTCCTGGTCACTTTTGCGTAAATCAAGTATGCATTGGTATTCAGTTCTGTCTCTTATGTTGGCTTTTAAACTCTACCTCTTTCTACTATTTTTAAATGATTATCCCAGAGATTTGAATACTGTTAATTTACCACACTCTACATTAAATTAGGGCTGTGATTCATCTCAGTTGTTAGAGCACCACACTGCAGTCTCTGAGGTCCCAAGTTCGAATCCCAGCACAACAAAAATGGGAGAAGGACATGGCAATCCACTCCCAAGGCAATCCTGAAACAATCAGCCATTGAAAACCCTGAGGGTCGCTATAAGTCGGGCACAACTCAACAGCACCTAACAACAAAAACATTAAATTAACATTATACCACTTTACATATAATGTTGAATACTTACAATAATATAATTCTTCTTCTAAGTTTGATTCAGGTCCCACAAATGAGTGAGAACATATGGTATTTCTCCTTTTGGGCTTGTGTTGGTTCACTTAAGATAATTTTCTACAATTCCACTCATTTTGCTGCAAATGACATTATTTCATTTTTTTAAATTTCTGAGTAGTATTCCATTGTGTATATGTACCGTAATTTTTTTATCCATTCTTCTGTTGAAGGGCACTTTGGTTGATTCCATATCCTTACTATTGTGAAAGTGCTACATTGAACATGGAGGTGAAGGTGTCTCTATGGTGGGGGGATGGGGATGGGGTAGGAGGATCATGAAAGGGCAAGGGGGAAGTTATGTGAACAATGTACAATGAAATGCATATATGGAACTGTCACAATGAAATACATGACAGAATGAAACCCCCCAAAAAAAGAAAGAAAAAAAAAGGTGTCAGATATCACACTGTAAGCATAGGAAGCTATGTTTTGCTGAATAGCATTTTTAAAATTCATATTCATGTAACTGAGTATCACTGAGGTTCATTTGTTTTAAATGCTGTATAATATTCCATTGGATATGTATGTGATTGCTTGTTTTTCTACACTGTCTTCAAGGGCATTTGAGCTTTTTCCAGATTTTTGACATGTAAACACAGTGTTAAATATTTAAAAAACAATAGTGTAATTCTGTTGGTATATCAAGACCTTTGACCTGTATTCATATATTTTACTTTTCTATAGATAATAAATCTTACAATTAGTTGCTATTATCTCTGCTTACTTGCTACTTGCCCTTCCTTCCTTCCTTCTTTCCTTCTTTCCTTCCTTTTCTTTCTCTCTCTCTCTCTCTCTCTCTCTCTCTCTCTCTCTCTCTCTCTCTCTTTCTTTCTTTCTTTCTTTCCTTTTTGGAATGTGAAAGATCAAACCCAGCATTACTGAGCTGTACCCTCAGCCTTATCTTTGCTTTAAACAGTCTATGGACTTTTAAAGAATTTAATATGAGAAATGAAGCTAATTTTTACATTTACCTACATATTTTCCATTTTCAATGTTGTACCTTTCTTTGCATCAAACTTCTATTTAGTATCATTCCCTAAAGCCTGATGTACTTCCACTCATTGTTTATTATAAAGTAACTTTGCTAGTAACATTCTCTCACATTTATCTGAAAATGTCCTTTTTTGCCTTCATTTTAAGGAGATTTTTAATGAATATAGAAATTTTATGTGTATGGGGGCAGGATATGCTAGGGATTGAACAAAAAGTTTGTGCCTGCTAGACAAGTACTCTACCACTGAGTTACACTCTCAGCTACTAGAAATCATTTTTATATACTTATTTCCTTCAGCACTTTAAATATTTCTTCCATTCTCTTTCAGTCTCTATTTTTTCCTGATAATTAGGTGGTAATTTTTATTCACTTTTCTCCTTTATGTTATACCTGTTTTGTTTCCTCTGGATACATTTTAAGATTTTCTCTTTGTCATTGATTTTCAATAGCTTCTTCTTGGTGACCAGTTGTGGTTGTATTTACTTTGCCTTCTATTTGCTGATATTCCTGAGTCTGTTGTTGTTGTTGTTGTTAGGTGCTGTCGAGTCGGTATCCGACTCATAGCGACCCTGAGGGTTTTCAATGGCAGGCTGTTTCGGGATTGCCTTGGGAGTGGATTGCCAGGCCCTTCTCCCATTTTTGTGGTGCTGGGAATTGAACTCGGGACCGCAGAGACTGCAATGCAGCGCTCTACCAACTGAGCTAAATCCTGAGTCTGTATGATTGTTATTTTTGAATAGTTTGGACAAATTCCAGCTATTGCTTCTTCATATAGTTCTTCTTCCACCTTTTCTCCTCTCCTTTTGAGTGTGTAATTAGATGCATATTAGATCATTCAACATTGTCTTACAGGTCATTGAATCTCTGGCAATATTTTTTTCCAGTTTTGCCTCTCTAAAATTTGATGATTATTATTCCCTACCTTCAAGTTTATTGATCCCTTTTTGAGATCTGTTCAATTTGTTGTTAATATCCTCCCCAAATTATTTTGATTTCCATCTGCTTCATTTTATGTTGTTACCTTATTTTTCCAGAAATCCCCCCATTTTTCATTCATTGTATGCATCTTTGTCCCTAGATTATTTTTTTCTTTGTTTATTTTTTGGTGTTGGAGATTGAACCTAGGGCCTTACACACCCACATCCTCTACCACTGAGTTACACCCTCAGTCCACATCCCTATAGATTCTCTCCCACATTTATTATAGGTATTTTGAAGATGTTTTCTGATTATTTCAACATTTGAGATATTCATGGGTCTATTTCTATTATTAGTTCTTTTCTGCTAGATGAGAGCCACATTTTCCAGATTCTTCATATGTGGTATTTTTAATTATGAACTGAATACTGTACATAGTATAGTATAGAGATCCTAGACTCAATTATATTTCTTTGAAAAGTGTTGAATATTATTCTATCATGCAGTTCCATTGCCTGACAATCTTCTTGATCCTGCAGTGATGGAGTTATATGCTTTGTTAGAGCAGAAATATTTCCATTGTGCTTTGTTTTAGGTATGTCCTTTAGACCTGGCATGAGGGCTTTAATCTTTTTTTTTTTTCTGCAATACTGGGAGGATGAACCCAAGTCCTCATGCATGCTAGGCAAGTGCTCTACTAAGGAAATGAAACTGAAGCCCATTTTTTATCTTTGATTTTGATATATGGTTTCCCTAAGATGCATGGGTGATAACTCTAGCCTCAAACTCATGATCTTCCTTCCTCAATCTTCCAAGTTGCTGAGATTAAAGGTGTGTGCCACATTGTCTTACTGGGCTGTGCTCTTAATGTGAGGCTCATCTTGGGTCATTTCTTCTGAAATTTGTTATATAGTATTTCTTTTTGTGAAAGCCATTGGCAGCAAATTCTCTTTGCTATTTTTCGTTGTTGTTAGGTGCTGTCGAGTCGGTGTCCAACTCATAGCAACACTCCATACAACAGACGAAACAGTATTGTTAGTGCTTCTCTGTTATTCATATAGTTTTCAATGGCTGATTGTTTTAGGAGTGGGTTGCTGGGTCCTTCTTCTAAGCCCACAGCACCTAGTCTTCTCAGACAGTCTCCCATTCAAATACTAGCCGGGCCCAACCCTGCTTAGCTTTCGAGATCCAAAGGGATTGGATGCCACAGTGGTATGGCTGCAGGCATTATTCATTAGAAAATGTTTTTATTGCGGAATTCTGTGGTACATGCCTATAATCCCAGTGACTCAGGAGGCTGAGGCAGGAGTTTCATGAATTCAAGGCCAGAGGCATCCTGCACAACTTAGCAAGACCCAGTCTCAAAATAAAATATTTTAAAAAGTGAAGGAGGGTGCTAAGGTGCAGAGTACTGGTAGAGCACTTGTCTAGCATGCACAAGGGCCTAGGTTCAATCCCCAGCTCTGCAAAAAATGATTTTATTGTGCTTCCATTTTTTATTGATTTATATTAATACATAGAATTCTAAGATATCCCCCATCAATATGCATGACTCCCAGTTATTCAGTCAAAGACTAATTGGGATGCTGCTGTGGAATAATTTTGCAAATATGATTAAACACTCAAGTCAGTTCATCTTAAAATATGGAGATATTCTCAGTGGGCCTAATATAGTCACATACACACTTTAAAAGCACAGAGTTTTCTCCAGCTGATAGTAGAAGAGGAAGTCAGATAGGTTTAAAGCATAAGAGAGAGCCACTTAATGGAGGACCCCCATTGCTCAGATGAAAAAGGCTTATGGGATAGAAATGTGCATGGCCTGCAGAACCTGAAAATGATTACCAGCAACCAGCCTGCAAGGGAACAGGAAGCTGAGTCCTACAACCCCAACTAATTTCAATGAGCTTGGAAATGCATCTTTCCCTGTTTCTTCCAGATAAGAGCCTAACCAAACTGACATCTTGATTTGGGCCTTGCAAGACCCTTAGCAGATATCCCAGCTCAGCTGGACCTGGACTATTACCTACAGAAACTGTGAAATAACTAACAGAATACTTTAGGTCATTAAGTTTGGGGTTATTTGTTACATAGCAATAGAAAACTAATATACTATTCTTTGTGTCATTTTTCAAGTTTTTCCTTCTTCCCAAATATGCTTGCTAGTGTTTGAGTTTATATTCGTTGAATAGATGCTTTTTGTATTCTGTCCAGGTTTTTTTCTTTTGTATTCTGTCCAGTTTTTAATTGTAATCATTGTGGAAAAAGAAGCTATATTAGGTTTACTCTATTTTGGCTGGTGTCAAGAGTTTAGGCATAAATTTAATAAACTATTTGCAAGGTAAGTTCGATGAAAACTGTAAGACCTGCTATGAAAAAAATTTAAATAACTAAATAATTGAAGAGATATAGCATATTCATGAATTGGAAGGTCAAAATTGTTAAGATGGCAATTGGCTTCAACATCGCCCATAGATTCAATTAATAATTCAACAGGCCTTTTAAAAATAATTACAAACTGACTCTAAAATATATATTGGAAAGAGGACATGGCAACCCACTTCCAAAGCAACCCCAAAACAATCAGCCATTGAAAACCCTATGAATAAGTATATAGGGTCATTATGAGTTGGACCCAACTTGGTGGCACATAACAACAACACAATGTGTATGAAAATGGAAAGGACATAGAGTATCCAATACTGAGAAAGAAAAATCTAGTGGGAAGACTTGCCCTGTCTGATGTCACAAAGTGCAGTAGTTAAGGCATAAAGATTACTTTCAAACAGATTAATAGATCAATAGAACAGAATACAGAACATAAAAAAAGCCTCATAGTATACAATAAAATTACTCTTATAAAGGTACCAAGGGAATCTCATGGGGAAGTAAAGTCATTTCAACAAATTTTCCTGAAACATGTAGATGTTTATGTGGGGAAAAAATGAAACACACCTCATATGTGACATCATATAGAAAATGTATTTTTAAATAGATCATCATCCTAATATAGAAATTAAAACCTTAAAATGTTTAAAGGAAAACATAGATGAATATTTTTATAATGTTGGGGTAGACAAAGTTGTTTTAGGACACAAAAAGCAAAAACTGTAAAAGAAAGAAATGATAAATGAAATATAATCAAAATTTAAAACTGTTCATCAAAAGATACCATTAGGAATATGAATAGGAAAACCACAGACTGGGAAAAAATATTTCCACATCATATCTGACAAATGACTTATATCTTATATATAAGGAGCTTCTACAACTCAATAAGAAGACTTACAATCCAAATTTTAAAAATGAGGAAAACTTCGAATTGACATTTCTCAAAACAAGATGTACAGATGGCCAATAAGCACATGAAGAGGTGACCAATATCATTCACCATCAGAGAAATACACATTAAAACCACATTGAGGTAGCACTTCATACCTTCCAGGTGGCTATTTTTAAAATAACTCATATTACCACATATATTGTACAAGGATATGGAACAACTGGATTTCCCATACATTGTTATTGTGAGTGGAAAATGACTTGGCAGTCTTTTTAATAAACCACAACACATCTTTTCTCTGACTGAACAATTCCACTCCTTGATATTTACCCAGGATAACTTAAAGACATATGTCCACAAAAAGACCTGTGCAAAAATATTCATAGCCACTTTATTAATAATAACTAAAAACTGGCAACAACCCAAATATACAACAGAGAAATGGATTTTAAAAAACCCTATAGAATGGAATCCTACAAATTTTACCAGGGTAATATGGGGATAGTTATGTTTATGAATATATAATAATGACAACCTCTGGATAAATAAATTTAAAACTTAAAGTTATTCTTAAGAATACCCAGCAAGCCAGGTGCAGTGGTACACGCCTGTAATCCCAGCAGCTTGGGAGGCGGAGGCAGGAGGATCGCAAGTTTGAGACCAGAGGCAGTCTGCATAATTTAGTGAGACTCTGTCTCAAAAAGAAGTTAAAAAATGGGCTGGAGCCAGCAGCTCAGTGGCCCAGCATTTGCAAAGCATGCAAGTGTGAGGTCCTGAGATCAACCCCCAGTACTACAAAAAGAATACCCAGCAATCACCAACATCTTTTTGAGTCCTTTTTGCTCTTAATTTTTTCAATGTTAACACTATAAATTGTAAGTTTGAATTGTAGCTCTCAAAGCAGTGTGGTTTTTCTTTTATTTTTAAATTGAGCTCTTTATTCTAGGAACACCAGGCCTTCCTGGACCAAAAGGTGTTAAAGGTCCTCCTGGGAACCCTGGCCTTCCAGGAGAACCTGGTCCTGTAGGTGAGCATGAAAAATAAGACTATGCTGTTCTGTAAAACTAAAGCTTATCATATTCAATTGGGAAAGTCAAATCATATTCAGCTGTGAACATTTTTAAGACAAGAAAACATGGTGATCATTCATTTAGCACTGCATATTATGTATAAAATGCACAACTTTTCATTAAAAAATTACCTGAAATTATTACTGTGGGACTTTATTTTCTAGGCTCACTTTTTCCAAGGAGAGTTATTTCACGTACCATTTCATAGACGATAGAAGCTCTGATTGTTTTAAGAGTAAGGTGCAGCAAATTTTTTGTTTTTGACTCCTAAAGTAAATCATTTATCTTGACCTACATGAGACCTGTAATGTACCTTGTCACCCCTCACACCTCACTCTCTTGGACATTGTAAAACCATATTAAAATCATAAACTGAGCAGTTCTAGATATTGAATGATTAGATTGTTCCTTGTTCTCATTGTCCCCCTTCCTTTTTGCTTCTTCATTTCCATAAGACTTCATGATTTTGAGGAGTGTCACAGAAGCACTTTGTCTTTTGGAGAGAGCTATTTGGGGAAAAAAGGGAATAGGGAAGGGAATAGAGTTGGAAAGATAGGTGTAACCTGTTGTTCTCTGTTCTTCAGGTGGTGGAGGTCATCCTGGGCCACCGGGACCTCCAGGCGAAAAAGGCAAACCAGGTCAAGATGGTATTCCTGGACCAGCTGGACAGAAAGGTGAACCAGGTACTATAGTTTTTCATTTTTTATAATTTTCTAATTTCTTCCTAGTCTATTTTAATTTGCCCATTTTATCCACAATAAAATTATGTCCTTTCTTACTTTCTAAGCTACCATACACTTTTTTGTTCCTAACTCCCTCATCCTGAGAATATTAGTTCATGTCTGTTGAACAAGTTGCCTCTCTCTTACAAAAAATTCTAAAACTTGTCTTGTTCAATTTTTCATATTAAGAAGTGAGCAATTTTTTTAAATTTCTGTGTTTCACTATGCAATCTATTTTTTCATGTAGGTATATAAAGATATATTTGATATTCATCACAAATAAAATATATGTTCATGTAGTTTTCTAATGGTAGAATTGTTCTGTGATAGAAATGTCTTCTGGGGCTTGAGATGTAGCTCAGTGTTAGAGCTTTGCTTAGCATATGCAAGCCTTGGCTTCTATCTCCTTCACCAGAAAAAAGAGAAAGAAATCAATCTTCTGTATGTTTTATAGCATATAGCTTATAGCACATTAATTAATAACAATCTTGATGATCTGAAATTGCTTCAGTTGTTATATCCATTTGAGATTTTTTTGTTTTATACCCCAATAGGTCAACCAGGCTTCGGAATTCCAGGGCCCCCTGGACTTCCAGGACTTTCCGGTAAACCTTAATAAATCATCCTAAATCCATCCATAAGATGAAAATATTCTCTCAGTACATTTACTTTTCCATTTACACTACATTTTATTTTTCCATTTGCATTCTACTATTTTCTATTATAAAACACATTTACAAACCCAAAAAACACTGGAAGCTAGTGTTATACATTAGAGTAGGTTGTATTTAGCAACTCTATATGAGGTATTGGGGTGGGATTTAGTTCAGTTGGTAGAGCGCCGCTCTGCAGTCTCTGAGGTCCCTGGGTTGATTCCCAGCACTGCAAAAATTGGAGAAGGACGTGGCAATCCACTCCTGAGGCAATCCCGAAACAATCAGCCATTGAAAACCCTGTGAGGGTCGCTATGTGTCGGGCACGACTTGTCGGCACCTAACAATAACAACATATGAGGTATTGTGTTATATAAAAATGCATCCGTGAAGAAATTTACATAAAGATATCTCTTCATAAACTTCATAAATAAATGCTAAGAAAATGATATAGAAAGAAGGCAAAATTGTAGGAAAAGATAGATTTCACTAAATTATTCAAAACACATTTAACTGAAAACATCCCACTCTTTTCTCCCCATGAAAGCATTATCAAGGTGCTGTAAGGAAATTCTGTAGAAATATGTACCAAAAATAAAGATGTTTCTTGAAAACTTCATCTAAGAACTGAGTGTGGTGGCACATGCCTATAATCCCATCCCTTAAGAGGCCAGAGCAGGAGCATTGCAACTTTGAGGCCAGCCTGGGTGACATACTGAGTTCCAGGCCAGCCTGAGCTACATAGTAAGACCTTGTCTCAAAAAAGGGAAGAGATGGGAAGGGAAAGAGGGAAGGGAAGGAAGGAAGGAAAGAAAGAAGGGAGGGAGGGAGGGAGGGAGGGAAAAGATCCATTTTAATATACGTTTTACATATTCAGATGGATAGGTATGCACACACATCCATCTTCCCTCTCTAGTGCTTAATCTCATTGTAAGCAATGAGTAGTAGAAAGACTGACTGTATATATGAATATATATGTATACATATATATATATATGTATATATATGTATATATATATATATTCATGTTCTGAAATGACCATTGGCCATTCAATAGAGTCTTTTCCTAAAACACAACATATCCCTTAGAAATTCTCGTATCCTTCCCATGATCCCAATGTGAAAATTACTGCTTTAAAATGCAACTGTTTTATGCCTCTTAAGATTGTTGGTGCCTGCAACCATAGCCCTGTTGCATCTGATCCCGTCAGATCTCGGAAGCTAAGCAGGGTTGGGCCTGGTTAGTACTTGGATGGGAGACCTCCTGGGAACGCCAGATACTGTAGGCTTGGGAGAAGGACCTGGCAACCCATTCCCAAAAATGAACCCACCATTGAAAACCCTATGAATAGCAGAAAAGCACTGACAATAGTGTTTGGCATGGTGTATGTAGGGTCGCTATGAGTCGGATACTGACTTGACAGCACCTAACAACGACAACAACAACAAGATTGTTAGTGGTATAGAAAAATGTTGAGAACAGTTTGTCATTTTGAGATTATAAACTTTGGGAATAACTATCTACAGGGACACATAGCAACCACTGAAGATCCACATCTTCCATTAGTCTCAAAATTAGACTCAATACATTTGTTAAGAATTGTCACCATCCATGTTAAGCCTATTCTTGAAGATATTTTATACTTTTTTCTCTCTCTCTTTCTTCATAATTACTGGTCATATGACCTTTGCTCTAATTCCTAATACGAGGGGTAACTTTTAGGATGTTGTTATTATGTCTGTATGTCTTTACACACTCTAATAAATATTTCTGATAACAGACTCACATGTTTAATAGGAAGAATGGTTTTTTCATGGATTTGGGATTTAGTGGGAGTTAGTAATGACCCTAGTGAGCCGGGCGCAGTGGCTCACAGATTTTTGAGACTTGATACTCAGTTTTTCTGTTCCTGGTAGTGAAAAAATTGGCTTTCATTGCTTTCAAAAAAGAAGAGAAATCTAAGATGGAAGAAACAAAGCAATTGTCCTTTTATCCTTTGAAAATCCCTGAGTTATTTTTAAAATGCACTTTAAAATGAAACTGTGTTTAAATTACAATAAAATCTTAAGTGATCAGAGTAATCCCAGCAACTTCAGAGGCAGAGGCGGGAGGATCGCAAGTTCGAGACCAGGGGCAGTCTGTGTAACTTAGCGAGACCCTGTCTCAAAAAAGTAAAAAAAAAAAAAAAAAAAAAAAAAAAAGG
>VMDO01038682.1:0-13287 GCA_007922755.1 Pedetes capensis
AAACCCACTTCCAGGATCCCATTCCCTGAGGGATATAAGCATATTTATAAGCATATAAGCATATTTATGTGTATCTCTTTTTAAAGTCCATATTAGAGCACTTTCCTATACTGTACTTTTGTTTAGTCACCTTATGAAAATTCTATTCTATGTTAACACATACCAAATTATGTATTTAACAATGAAATATGAATAGAAATTCAACAGAGCACCTGAAACACTGGGGCATGATTCTTACACTGATACAATCCAATTCCCCTTTTATAGTTGAGGAGATGGAGACCCAAGGAGGTCATGTGAAAATGAGATAGTAACAGAGCAGGGACTAGAATACAGGGATTTGGGTTCTTAATTCTGTGACTTTGCATTACACTCTGGAGGTAAGTTCACAAAGTCCTACAAGATGTGCTTCTGGGAAAAAGAAAAATATTAAAAGCAAGAGGAAAAAATCATGAGAATGATAGCTATGGTGAGCTATTCACACTGCCAACTGAGCAAGGTTCACAGATCCTTTGCTAAAAGTTTTTTCTGGAATGGCTCATATTTTTGACTCAGTTACTAATAAAAAACTGGAGTAGATATTTTGAGCTCTCTGGAGTTGTTCTGTGGTTTGAGTTTGAGTGAAATACAATGGTGCTGCAGTTACAAGCTCCCACCCAATGATTAGCCAGCATAAAGGAGAGGAATTCCCTTTTCTCCTCTTCTAGCCCCACTAGTGTGCCTCTGCCCTAAGGAGCCTACCTTGTACAGGAGTGGGTCCAAATGATCTTTGCTAGAGGCTGCAAAGAATCTAGGATGATTTCACTGAGAGTAGTTCCAGTTCCGTTCTGGCCTCACCAATGGGGACCAAGTCACCCAGTTCACAAATAAGAATTTCAGGTGCTTTTATCATATACACACTATACCTAATTAAGCAAGACCTCTTATAAACTGAAAATCTGTGGAGATACTGTGTCGTGAAACACATTAAGATAATCAATTTCTATTACTTTTTAACACCTTACTTCCAGGCTAAATGAACTCACCCACAATATGTAAGTTCTAACTGCTTCCCCACAAAACAGCCAAACTTATCCTCGATGGGTACTTTTCTGAGCTATCTTTAACATAACATCATTTAAATTTACATATGACCTTGAATTTAGAGATGTATCATTTTTCTAAGAGCACTACAGTTTATTAAAGATAGAAATTTAAAACATTGAACATATTTAATAAAGACAGAGGATCTTGACTTTCAATTCAGTTCTGTAAATACATTTTTGAGTTCATAGTTGGTATATATTTTTGTTGTTCTTAGGTGCTGTTGAGTTTGGTCTGACTCATAGTAACCTATGTGCAACAGAACAAAACACTCTCCAAAACGGTGCCATGCCTGGCGCTATTGTCAGTGCTTCTCTGCTATTCATAGAGTTTTCAATGGCAGACTATTTTGGGAGTGGGTTGGCAGGTCCTTCTCTCTAGCCTGCAGCACTTGGTATTCCCATCCAAGAACTAATCAGGCTGACCCTACTTAGCTTCTGAAATCAGGCAAGATGAGATGCCAGGGTGCTATGGCTGCAGACTTGGTATATGTAAGTTTTACATATTAGGTATGATCTAGTGGTCCTTGAACCTAGGGTTCCAGCTCCTCTATTACCCTTTTGAACTATCTTTTTGTGATCTCCGACTATACCTCTGTGGTGCCCTCTGCCCACCACAATAATCTATGTCCAGTTTCCCAAGTTGAGGCAGGATGATTGGGCAGGAAAAATGATCAGTATAATAGAGTTTCTACCCCAAAGAACTCACACTCAGGCAAGGAGTCCAACCCATGTACAAATATCTAAAATAAAGAGTGGATGCTCTTTAATTATTACTTAGGCTTTTGAATTTCAAAGGGGGAATACCAGACTGTAGAGAAAACAGTGTTTCAGGTATTACAGGGCCCTAAAGTGAAACTATGAGACAAACAAGTATGAACCTTACATCAAATTCAGTAAGTTAATTAATGAATGAATTAATATTACAGCAACTGTAACAACAAAGGATTATTATTTTTAATATAATAATAATAATATAAGTCATATAAATAAAATGTCCAGGGCTTCAACAGGCAAATGGCAAATAGACAAAGAATTTGCAGGGATACTTCATAAGTGACAGGGTATAACTAATAAAGAAATATGTGAAAATGCTCAACATTCTTTGTTGTTTTGTTTTGTTTTTGAGACAGTGTCCTATTTATTTATTTATTTATTTATTTTTGCGGTACTGGGGGTTGAACCCAGGGCCTCACGCTTGCTTGCTTTGCAAGTGCTGGACCACTGAGCTGCACCCCCAGCCCATTTTTTGTTTACTTTTTTGAGACTGGCTCTTGCCAAATTACGCAGACTGTCTGTGGTCTTGAACTTTGCGATCCTCCTGCCTCTGCTTCCTGAGCTGCTGGGATTACAGGCATGTGCCACTGCACCCAGCAGCTAAGACAGTGTCTTGACAGGTAGCTCAGGCTGGCCTTGAACTTGAGTCCTCATGCCTCAGCTTTCCAAATGCTGGGATTACAGGAGTGTGCCACCACACCTGGCTTATAGTCAACTTTACTAGCAAGAAAAGTATGACCAATTAAACAAGGTCATATCATATTTTGCTTATTACATCAGCATAAATTTTAAAAGAACTGCATATGTATATTAAAGTATCACACAATTATTATGTGTCAATTTAAAACAAATTGTTGTTGGGCAACATTAAAGTATCACACAATTATTATGTGTCAATTTAAAACAAATTGTTGTTGGGTGCCTTCAAGTTGCATCTGACTCACAGTGACCCTAAGTACAACAGAATGAAATACTACCCAACAGTGTGCCTTGCACACGATCTTTTCTATGTTTGAGGCCAATGTTGTAGTAACTGTTTCTTCTCTTGTCCAGTTGGGCCACATCAACAAAAGGAGGTCCCAGGGGCTTTATTCCATTCCCAGCTCTAGTTTGAGGTAGCAACTCTTCCCCAGTCAGTTCTTGAATGTCTTCCAGACCAGGTGGCTCATTTTCCAGCACCATATCTGACAGCAGCTTCTCTGCTATTCATAGGGTTTTCAATTGCTAATTGTTTTGGGATTGGGCTGCTGGGTCCTTCTTTTGACTCTATTTTAGTCTGGAAGCTTAGCTGAAACCTGTCCACCATGGGTGTCCCTGCTGGTATCTGAAATACTCATGGCATAGCTTTCAGTATCATAGCAACATGGAAGCCCCCGCAGCATGACAAGCTCACAGACACATGGGAACAATGTCAGTAATGGTATAAAATTCTTGATGTATTCACTCACAAGCCATTAATAGCTTCTTTTACTTCAGATGGGCTGGGATTTAGCTCAACTGGTAGTGTGCTATCGACACTGTCTGAGAACCTGGATCCAATCCCCAGCACTGCAAAAATGGGAGGAGAATATGGCAATCCACTCCCAAAGCATCCCAAAACAATCAGCCATTGAAAATCCTATGATGGTCCCTATGATTTGGACCAGACTCTACGGCACATAACAACAACACACTTCAGATAGTCCAGTCCTGCTGAATTTGTTTAATATTCAAATAGGCAGGAGAATTAGTGAAAGAATCTTGTTCTTTCTCCTCCCCAGACCATCATTATCTGTTAGGATGTAGTTTGTAAACTTGTATTGGAGTGACTTAGTGAGTTCACCTCCCATATGTAAAGAGTGATTTCATCTGAAAGAATACCATAGCATTCTTTAACAGTTAGTTGCAGCTGAAACCTATGCCATCAAGGACCTCCCTTGCAGCTGGCACAGCTTTCCTGATTGGAAACCAGTGAAAAGCAGGAACGCATGAGGCTTCTGAAAGAAAGTTCTCTGGCTGGCTCCAGGAGGAACCCCTAAGAGTGAGTACACCACTTCTTAGGTAACAAGTTATTGTCGATTGTTATTGGTCTGAACATAGCCTTAAAGGTGGTAGAGAGCCGGGGAAATGAGCACCCTAAAACTTGTAAGGGGAAAGTTTTGGATTTAGAGAGTTAACTTAGTAGTAAACAGACTGTGGACAGAAATTTGATCCATGTGAAGGGCTTCTCCCTCTTCTCCCCTTTTTCCCTACCTGGCTGCACACCACACACACACACACACACACACACACACACACACACACACCCCCTTCATTCTGTTATTGTTTCCCTGGAAGGTAAAAAAGTAGGACAGGCAAGGCATATTCAAAATGAAACCAGGTTTTTAGGCTTAGGACAAAAGGATTTAGGGTTATGTAAACTTCTTGGCTACTTTCATTGATTTTGTTTGAGAAATAGTATTTTTAAAATTACTTTTCATTAGCTTAATTTTTTTTAGCTCTTCTGAAATTTTTAGTAACTTAAAACACAGCCATCTGTCTCTTGAGAAAATGTAAAGCATAAAATGGCTTATGCTCAAGATTGTTTAATTCAGCACGTTTTAAAGAAAGCAAGCTATTTCTGGGGCTGGGCCTGGTGGCAGCAGTTAGATCAGGAGAATCCAGAAGAAGTGAGACTCGAGGAGAAGAACTGGGAATATTTATATAATAAATACCCCCATGCCTTCCAAGAGTCTCCTGCCAGGATTTTAATTGCTCAAAATTTGGATGTTTTAAAAAATGTTTTAATAAGAACGATTGGTTGCTCACTTTCAACTCTGAATTTTTTTCTTTTACTTCCCTCCCCCCAACCCCCACCCCGGCTTTTTTTTTTTTCAGTTTTCTCTTTGCTTGCTTTTGCTTATGAAAGCCAATGAACTAAAGAAGCAACAGGGACTCAGATCAGCTGAGTATTGAGGCCTTGTTTGTGCTGCTCTCACAGGTGAAGCTGTGGCTCTAGAGAGACTAGCAGGTATTTGGCTTCAGGCCCAATCCTATCCTTTCATTGTCAACAAATTGCTTATTTCTCTACTGAGATTCTTTTCCTCCATCACCCCCCATTCTTTTGTCTCAAGTCATATTTATTAACAGATTGCTAATAGTCATTTTGGTTATAGCAGAGATAAAGGTAGTATCTCAACATTTAACCTTTCCTAGCTGGTAAATTCTCTGTCTGCTTCAGAGATGCATGAGACCATGACCTTGATATTTTTGTCCCTGGCTGGTGAGTACTTTTTATGTGTGCTCCTGCTATGACAGTCAAGTCAGTGCTGAGCACAAGGACTGTCTCCATCCTTGTAGCTGATATTACACACTGACTGGGACTTGGTGACTGCTGGGTCCCTCTGGGACTTGGGAATTGGCTGTTTTCCAAGGCAAAACGTGGTGAAGTATGAATCACAAAGCCAGATGCTTCTTCCTGCAAATGCCTGTCATGGAAGGTTTCAGTTGCACACATCATGGACTTTGTCTGTTTTTTATCATGAAATTTGGTTGGTGCATTGCATAGAACTTTAGAACCTTTTTTTAATCAAAAGGAGACATGAGCAGTGTTTTTACAGTCATAGCTTATGTGTTTCCTTGGCTCTGCAGGAGGGAGAGTTGAATAATGGAGTTTCCTTTTCTCTCCCATTTTTGCTATGATATATGGAGGTGTAGGAGGCTCTGTAATTCATGCAAATTTAACAATAAATTGTTGTAGCAAGTGCTTTCTAACTTGCCAACATTTTTCTAATATTTTGCATATCTTGTATTATCACAGTACCACAGTGTAAAGGCTGAATATATGTTATTGGTTCATTTCTTGACTTTGGATAATTACTAGCTGTGTGACTTTGGGCAGGTTATGTAAATATGATGTCTTTCATTAAAAAGTAGGAGTGAATAATAATGTCTAATCTGTGGAGTTGTGAGGATGAACTGTAGTAGAATATTTGGTGTGCTCAGGGATGTGCTTGGCACATCATCATCACAGTCATTGCTATGGAGGACAGGAAAGCCTACTTCTCCTAGGAGACCATGTATGCCTCAGTGAATCAGTGCTCTTAGGGTATAGCTTCCCTAGGTGAGTAGTGAATTAAGTCCCTGACTGGAATAGGGAAAGGCTTCTCAGGATGAATTCCCAGAGCTGCTGCAGTGCTGATTTCTAGACAAAGTGCCTCTGAGTTCATTTATAGTCCAGACCAGCACATGTCCATCTCCAGCAGCACCATGGTTAAAGGCATACTGTAGTATCCAAGAAACTGGTACAATCTTTTTTTCTTTGTCAATTTCAGAGTATAGTCAGCTATATTCAACAGTTGTAAATTACAGAGTTTCTAAGAGTATATTAGTACTCACCAACTTCACTTTAAAGCATAACCCAATAGTTTTTCATGCTGGAAAATATGCCACATTTAACTTGATATACGATTTTCAAGATAAGTATCTGAGGTTTTGATTCAAAGTATTTTGCAGTCTCTGAGTATTATTTTTTGTATACTTTCAAATTACTTTAATACTTCTATTGTATCAAAAATTTAAATTACAGTAGAAGTAAAATTTAAATATTCATTGTATTCTTGCCACAGTTCCATATCAAGTTGCTTTTTTCCCCATGTTTCTTTGCAATCCATATTTATAGATAAACACCTGCTTTCCATGTTGGGAGATATTTAATTTTGTATTTTTGTCCTTATCCAGTTAGCCTTATTTTCTACATTTTCTTTTTTTAAAAAATATTTATTCATCTTAGTGTATACACAACATTCTACTGGATAAATGTACCTTGTTTTACCATTTCTTCTTATTGGATACTAAAGTGGTTTCTATATTGTTAGGATAACACTATAGCAGGAAACTGCACACAGTGCCTTCGTCTTCTCTTGGATTCTTTCTCTCAACATTGATTAAAAAGTGGTGCTTGTAATTTTAAATGTGACTGTCTTATTTTAATAAAATGGCTCCTTTATATATAAGGTTCTTTAGGAATAATGATGCCAAAGTATGAAGAAGGATATATCTGACTATGGAAACTGAGAATGGGTGGAATCTTTTCCAGAGAGAGCTTTTTATTTTCTCAAAAAACATGAATTATTTTGCATGACCCAGGTACTCTGCTATGCCCTGATAAGACAGTGAGCAGAAAGACATGGTACCTGTCCTCTTAGAGTTTGAGTCTATTGAGGGTGTCATGGGAATATAAAGTGTCCTCCAGAGGTCACAAGCTTTAGTGCTTGGCCCCAGCTGGTGATGCTGTCCTGGAAAGTTGGGTAACTTTGAGAATCTGGTCTACCACAGCAGAGGTGAATACCTGGGGGCAGGCCTTTGGAATTTTGTATCTCAGACCAGACCGGCTGCTATTCTGGGCTGATCTGTGAGCTTCCAATAAATCTCTTTCCTCATGTTTGTTTCAGTTGGTTTCTCTGCTACAGCAACAACAGATGACTAATACAGAGAGAATCACTTTAATCAAATAATTATACAAACAACAGTCACACTTCTAATGGCTGAAATAATTAAATATGCATAAGCCTGAAGGAGTTAACTATGGGGAGTGATCGAGGCAAAAGGTTCAGAGAAATTTTCTGGGGAAATGGGATTTGAATTGAATTTTGAAGCATAAATAAGAATTGTATTTAAAGGCTGAGATGTTTTCTAGGCATTGAGGAGAGCACTTGATCTGGCTCTAGCAGGAGAGGGAGGGCTCATTGGAGAGAAGAAAGACAGGCCAGGGCAGCCACAGAATACATATTGGGACATCTTTTTGTTATAGGAAGGCACATTGCTCTAGAATATTTACTCTTGATATGAATGGGAGAATTGATGTTTTGTTTTTACTTGGTAAGCTTCTCAGGGCTCCTATAAAATCTGGTTCTAATATTGGTAAAAGCCTTCAAGGTTGCTTGATGGTCTACTTATGCTTCTTAGAAATAATATTCCATTTATAATCAATGAGAAAAAGGAGTTGTCATATTTATATAGCTTTTTATAAGGGAAGAAATTCGCATCTATGACTTTATGTTAGTAAAAGACATTTCATTTTCAAGATAACTTCTGAGCCAAGCAAAGGAAGTATAAATATTCTGTTTGACATTAAAGTTGGCTGAATCTCTGTAGACACTATACAGTGCATATGAATGGAAGTCAAATTGCTTAAACATCTATTATTCTCAGAGCTCTCCAACTTAATAACTTCTTCAGTGAGATATCAACTTTCTAAATGCCAGAACAAATTACAGCTATTTATGACTTAATCTTCCATGGGCTATAGCGGACTCAATGCTTGCCCTCTCTCTCTGACATGAGTGTGATAGGTGGAACTGATATTGCTTTGGTCCATACAAACAGGCCTGTATGATTAATAGGTGTGTTATGGCCACATCACATTTTCATGGTACTTTAAATTTTCTAAAGCACTTTCATGTTTCTTCTGGTATTAAAAGTTTAGTTTGAGAAATAGAATGGACTTTAAAGGGCATTTGATTTAGAAATGTTTTTAAATGGAAAAAGCATAAAATCATATAAGGCAGTATTTGATAACAAGTCATGAAATTAGTTGGTCACAAAATCAATTTGTTGGGTTGTGACTAGCATTAAAAAGAAATAGTGTAGTAATAATGTTGCTTTCTGAAACTTTTTCAGTAGCACTTATATTCATAAACATACATATTATTCGGTTGTCCTTGAAAAATAAATGTACCATGACAAAGTAAATAAATGATATTATTGATTTCCAAATCAAACAATGGGTTTGGTGAACTGTGCTCAAACTACAGCTCTGCAATGCACTGCCCAAGTGGCTTCGAGAAAGTCACATAAACTTCCTAAAACAGCCTCCTCATTTCTAAACTGAAGCTAACTAATAGCAAGTGCATGAATCTGTCATATATAAAAAAGGTTCCCAGATGTTCAACCTATATCAATACTCTCAGAAATGCAGCACAGGTTCATACATGAACACTCAGGAAGACATACACGTAGGCAACCAAGTTTTATGGGCACTTTATGGGCACCTGATAAAATGGAAGCCAACGGGAGCAAATCAAATCATAATCAAATGAGTTACAACCAGATCCAAATCTCTTGAATCTTAGTTTTTCATATGTACATTTATTCCCATCCCTTCTCTTTGGGACTTCTTTCCATTTCAGGCTTTCTTCAGGAATTTCTTTTTAATCAGAAAAAGTAATACATATAGGTTTTATCAGCCTGACCCGCCAACCTCAGACTACCACTCTTTGAACATCCTTCACTATATACTATTGACCTACAACAACAACAGCAGCAACAATGAAACCTCATTCTGAATCTTTTTACTTTCAGTGATTGTATGATTTTATTTATTTATTTAATTTTGTTGCAGTCATGGGGGACTGAACCCAAGGCCTTGTTTGTATTTTGCAAACCCTCTGCCACCAAGCTGAACCCTCAGCCCCTTTTTTATTTTTAAAATTTGAGATAAGGTCTCACTAAGTTACACCGGCTGCCGCTGGCCCCGAACCTGCAATCCTCCTGCCTTTGCCTCCCTATTTGCTTGTGATTATGGGCATGCATGGGCTGGGATTTAGCTCAGTGGGTAGAGCGCTGCGCTGCAGTCTCTGAGGTCCCGAGTTCAATTCCCAGCACCGCAAAAATGGGAGCAGGACCTGGCACTCCACTCCCAAAGCAATCCCGAAATAATCAGCCATTGAAAACCCTATGAGGGTCGCTATGAGTCGGATACCGACTCAACGGCACCTAACAACAACAACATGGGCATGCATCACCATGCCTGGCTGATTGTGTGATTTTTAAATAAGATGTTTAGCCTTTCTATACTTCTATTCTATAATGGTACTAGACTAGATTCTAGTCAAGAAATTTTCTACATTCAGTACTTTGAGAATCTGTGCATAGATGAAATAAAGTACCCATCACTTACCAGAAACAACTATTAACAGTAAAATGCATGATGTTATTTTTAGTTATTATTTAATAAGCCATTCTATGCATTGTTCTGGAGGCTTTGTCTTTCTATTAAAATATTTCAACCTTGAGTTAGTAGACACTTCCCATGAGAACTGGTATATTCATTTTCTTATGTTTGTGAACTGCAGCAGGAATAAAATACTATGCTTTTCATCCCTTGTCATTGGGCTACTACTTGATCTGTTAGAACCAGACCAAATGACACAAGACACAAGTTCTGTAAAACCTTCATACTCAGGTGGAAAAAAATCACACCCAATACATGTACACTATCAAAAAAACAATGTGCTTATATGTGTGCTTGCTATATAAGACTCATGTGTCCTCCAGATCTAGTATACCTGGCACACAGTAGATGTCTAAGAATTATTTACTGGATAAAAAAAGACCAGAAAAAGGAGTAAGGCTCCATGTGTACGTCTCAATGTACTTGACAGAACAATTTTTAGATTTTTCTAGGATGTCTTCAGTCCATGTTTGACACTATGCTACATTTATAATAGAAACAATAATGAATATTAACGTGACAACCTGAATAACTAGCAGCCATGGTGATCTGCAGGAAATTGCCCCTGTGACCTTTGACTCAGTCTTAAAAAGCAACTCTGTGATACCAGGCATTGCATTTTCCTTCTATATGAGCTGCCACTACAGAGTTCACATTTTTTGTGTATGTTTCTCTGGTGGAAACTATTAGTGCAGAGCTGCCGAGAATAGAAATCAATGGGAAGGAGATGGATGTACAGAGATCATGGGGCATATGAGGGGGAAGAGTGGTTTTTCCTTGGGATGAAGTTATCACCCCACGAACCATGTCTCAAGTTATAACTACTCCACAGCTGCTGCTTGGTAGGCTCTCCATGCTTACCAAATTTGTGGAGCTATAGCTAGGGTTTATTTGTACCAGATGGTCAATGAGGAGCACTTTGGATTCCAACTTGATTAGTTAAGGGCAAGTTTATTCATGAGAGGTAGCAGGGTGCAGTTCATTGCCCACAGGCCAAATTAGTTTCCCATGCTGCAATTTTACAGTTGTGTAACCTTGCAGACCTGGTTAGTACCTGGATGGGAGACCACCTGGGAACACCAGAAGCTGTAGGCTTGGGAGAAGGACCTGGCAACCCCCTCCCAAAAATCAATCTGCCATTAAAAACCCTATGCACAGCAGAGAAGCACTGACAATAGTGTTTCCCCTGTTGTAAGAGGGTCGCTATGAGTCGGATACCGACTTGATGGCACCTAACAACAACAACAACCTTGCAGAATTCAGGTCATCTTTCTGAGATACAGCTCCTCCTTTGTAAAGTGGGAGTAGTGACCCCATCTGTTTACTTTCTTATAATTGTTGTGAGGTTCAGTTTATAAGAAGAATAGAGAAATGTTTGCAAAATGTAAACTGTTATTAGTAACTTCACCTGTTTTTCAGGAGTAAAGAAAATGATCAGCAGTACCATATTTTAGCTTATGGATAAGAAGAAATTTTAGTTTGGGACAACATAAGCTTGTTGTTGTTAGGTGCCATAGAGTCCCTATCCGACTCATAGTGTTTCGCCTGTTGTATGCAGGGTCACTATTGGCAGTGCTTCTCTGCTGTTCATAGGGTTTTCAATGACTGATTATTTGGGAGTGAGTTTCCAGGTCCATCTCCCAAGCCTACAGCACCTGGTGTTCCCAGGCGGTCTCCCATCCAAGTATTAACCAGGCCCAACCCTGCTTAGCTTCTGAGATCTGACGGGATCGGATTCCACAGATCTTAGCCCCGTAACATAGGTTTAGCTTACTGTAAATTATTTAATTTACACTGAAAAGTTAGCAGAATTGGTATATCATGCATACTTTTAGCAGAAAATCCAGAAACAACAGATATCCTTTTCTAATACCTCCAGAAGCTTACATTTTGGTTGAAATCATAGAGTTTTGAGCACTGAGTCATCTGGTTATTATCATAATCAAAATTTACTTATTTAAATAAAAATTCTGATTTCAAAGGTTAATATTTTTCTCTTTAAGATGGTGTGTTTCTTATAAACTGTGCTGAGGCTATATGGTTTTCTGTGCTGTCAAGCTTGCCTGTAGGACTCCCAAGATGAGATGAGAATTAAGCTATCAATAGAAAATTGTGCTTCCACAGCTGTTCTGGGCCAAATGTTGGATCAGAGTATTGTTTCAGTCAATAGTTTTATAAAAAGAAAGTAGAACTTAGTTTCATGGGGACTATCCCAGAACAAAAGGAATTTCTTTTCATTATTTTGCCTTTTTTTCAATGAAGGAGATAAATGTCACCAGGTGATTTGATTGGATGTTCATGTAGTGATTATATTAGATTCTTATTTCAGATAGTCTCTCATGGGGTGAATATTTCCCCAAAATAAAGATAAAGCATATCATAAGCCTCAGGTTGTAGCTCACACCTGTAATCCCAGTGACTTGGGAGGCGGAGACAGGAGGATGGCAAATTCAAGGCCAGAGGCAGCCTGTGCAATTTTAGGAGACCCTTTCGCAAAATAAAAAGTAAAAAATAGGCTGGAGTTGCAGCCCAGTGGTAGGGCACTTGAAAAGTATGTGTGAGCCCCTGGATTCAACCCCCTAGTACTATAAAAAATAATAAAGCACATCATATTATACCTTTTTATATCATGAAAGTTAAATACTGCTATATATATATACAATATATATACAACATATATATATACACACACATATACATATATACATACACACAGTGAGAGAGAGAGAGAGACCCCTTTGTTTGAGTCAAAATGTCAACTCCCAAAAGGTCTGTGTTTGGCATCACAGCCTCTTTATCCCAGGAGACAGGCTTGTTTTCTCTGTGGCAATTAGTGTTTGCCACACACACCTGAATTTGGAAGGAGTTCTGAGGTGAGAAAAAACTCATTTTAGAGCTTTGATATGAAGCCCCTTAGTCAAGAGAGAAATGGTTTTGCTTGCTATGTTCTGGCTTTTCTTAACTCCCTAGAAAGGCAGGCTAGCCCTTTTGTTTAGATTTTTAAACACACAGCTCTTCCAGCTGGTAAAATTGCAGGCTCTGAAAGTCTGGCTGTCTCATTTAATTTGTGGTGTCGGGAGAAATAATCCCTGGTGAAAATGTAAACACCAGACTATTATTTACCAGTGACATGACTCTGAGCCTAATCTTCAGGTGTCTCCAAAAACTATTTTTTAAAGAAAGATTTTCCTTGTTTAGATTTTATGAAAAATCTTCATGCTGATCAGATGTTTTATTTTTATGGCTATTCCTGGCTGGGTCTGTAAAATATGACATCTCAAGGTGAAGCTTCCTTATCTAGCTCCAAGGACTCGGTGCCCTTGAATAGCATGCATTTTGGTCACACTCCAATGGGAACACAGCATGATTTTAAAAGACACCTGACTGGAAGTTTGCAAGACATATTTGTAAGTAATGAATGCATTTGATGAGGAATAATACTATATTAACCTTGTT
>VMDO01038683.1:0-13261 GCA_007922755.1 Pedetes capensis
CTAGAGTTAACAGTGATGATTGCACGACCCTGAATTATACACTAAATTGGTGAGGTGGATGACTTGTAGATTATATCTCAATAAAACTCTTTTAAAAAGTAGTGTCTAGCTGGGCATGGTGGCACACACCTATCATCCCAGCAACTCGGGAATCAGAGGCAGAAGTTCACAGGTTCGAGGCCAGAGGCAGCCTGTGCAACTTAGCAAGACCCTGTCTCAAGGATAAAAAAAATTAAAAATGGACTAGGGTGCAGCCCCATGGTACAGCACTTGCAAAGTATTTGTGAGGCCCTAGGTTCAACCCCTAAGTACTGCAAAAAAAACCAAAAAACAAAAAAAAAAAACCTGTCTAACTGTCTAACGATGGGGGTAGCTCTCAAATGCACAAGTCCCTCAAATGCACTTACCTCTCAAATGCACAAGCCTTGAGTTCGATTCCTAGCACACATGCTTACACACACACACACACACACACACACACACACACACACACACGCACTGCCCAAAGAACTACTGCAGGTGATTGTAAAGATGAAATGTGAGGACATATGAAATACACTTAGCCAGTGGCTGGCAACAGAGTGACAGTCAACAAATGGTAGCGCTGCTCATATTGAAACAAGATGTCAAGCGAGACGTAAAGTATGTTATCCCAGTAAAAATGGGCAGGTAAAACTTCCCACCTCCACGGGCCATTTTTTTCAGACGACTTCACTGAACAGAAATTTCTAAACATTGGCAAGCAAGCAATAGGTTCAAAGGCAAATTATAAATAGCATCAGAGAGCCTGAGATGGGAGGTTTGGCTGGAATGTAACGGAACTTGAGAGAAGAGAAGAGTATAGCCCAGCCTCCTTTCCTCCTCTTCCTCTTGCGGGAGACAAATAAATAAAGCAAGGGGACAAGGTGTGCCTGGGATCCTCGCTCACGAAGGCAGAGTCTTATAAAGTCATTGCTCTCTGCCTTCTTCCCAGGACTTCACGGGTGGGGAGGGAAGTTACAAGGATTTGCAAGAAGACAGTCAAGAGCGTCAGACAAGTCCGTACACAGGGGTGAAGAATCCAGATTTTCAAAGTCACCACCAGTCCTTTCTGGGGGCTATTAAGAAAGCAAAGCCTCTTAACTGTAATCACCCCTAATTAGCCATCAGCAACTCATGAAATTACTCATGGTATTGAAGACCCTTAAATTCTTGGCTGTCAGCCAGAAGTTACACTGTGCTCCGCCAGGAAGAAGGCCAGCAAGTGCAAATTGGAACGGTTAAAACATCTCTAACTCTGAGGTGTGGTCGCCTGCTGTTGGCTGTGGGGCAGATAGGCACAGTCGAGGGACCTGACTTGGAAGTCAGATAAAGCCTTTGCCAAGCTCCCAATAACTCTGTATTAATCAACAATTATTCACTCGGCAAGTGTTCTCCAGTCCTCTGTGGCTCCACTGGAGTCAAGGGGGGATGAGCCAGTGTGAGCTCTTGCTTTTACAATATAGCTCCTAGTTGTTAGGTGCTGTCGAGTCAGTATCCGACTCATAGTGACCCTCATAGGGTTTTCAATGGCAGACTGTTTTGGGATTGCTTTGGGAGTGGATTGCCAGGTCCTTCTCCCATTTTTGTGGTGCGGGAATTGAACTCAGGACCTCAGAGACTGCAGCGCAGTGTTTTACCAACTGAGCTAAATCCCAGCCCCATAGCTCCTAGTTAGGCTTCCTCAAGTCAGTGTCTGACTCACAGCGACCCTACGACCCTACATACAAAAGGTGAAACAGTGTTGTTAGTGCTTCTCTGCTGTTCTTAAGATTTTCAATGGCTGATTGTGTTTTGGGGAGTGGGTTGTTGGGTCCTTCTCCCAAGCCTACAGCACCTGGTGTTCCCAGGCAGTCTCCCATCCAATGACTAATCAGGCCAGAGCCTGCTTAGCTCCCAAGATCTGATGGGATCGGACATCACAGTGGTACAGCTACAGGCACAATATAGCTTAGGTGGGTTAGATTTGGAGACAAGGAGCATGGGGAAAGGATGGTGGTCTCCAGAACAACACAGGTAAACAGCGTTCACACAGACTCTAAGTATGAGCCAAGCTAGTCCTAGAGAAGGGGGATATCTACAGAGGACCGGCTTGTCATCAGCAGGGAAGATGGGACCTCAAACCAGCCCTTAGCCCAAGCAGGTTATTAAAAACATAAAAGAGTCCAGACTTATTAGTCAGAGTGTCATCTGAAAGACCTAGTCGTGGAACCAACATCCCACTTATTAACCAGGTGTGCCTTATATGTGTTGGACATGTTGTCAGGAGGGACCAATCCCTGGAGAAAGACGTCATGTTTGGGAGAATGACAGAGAGAAAAAGGAAACCCCTCAACTAGATGGATTGACACAGTGATTGCAACAACGGGCTCAAACATAAGTAATATAGTGTGCCTGGCACAGAATCGGGGAGTGTTTCATTCTGTTTTACGTAGGGTGGCTCTGAGTCAGATCCGACTCAAAGGCGCCTAACAATAACAAAATCTTAGCAATGAGCCTTTCAGTGTCCTCATCTGTGAAATGGGGGAGACTGTACCTACCTCACAAGGTTGTTGTAAGTATTACATATTTAGAGTTTACATGTTCTGGGTGCATGCGTGTGTGCACACGTGGGCCCGTGTGGGTCCTGCCCTCAAGGAATTTACAGCCTGGATGCCGGAGAGCGATCTAGTTTAAGCAAATGAAAACATAAGAGATATAAAAATAAAATTGTGGTAACAATCATGAAATCAAGTCCAAGTGCCTTAGAAAGTATACTGGGCAGGGGTCACAGAAGATCCCTCGGAGGTGTGACCTCTAGCAGGGGCTGGAAGGACCAATAGGAGCTGGTTGGGTGAAGAGAGAGAAGGGAGCTCCCCACGGAAGGGGAAGTAGGTGGAGGGATAAGAAGCACTATAGGCAGGAGGCAAAGAAAAGGGAGCTGGAGATCTGACTTTATTGAGAGGGGACACCCCCAGCCCCTGGTGAGCAAATGGTGGAGGAGGCCAACGGAAAGTGGCATTGAAAGTGTCCCCTCCAGATTTCTGGTGGCAGAGGTAGCAGAAGGCAGTGGATTTTTCAGGAAGGGAAGGGTGATGTCAAGAGAAGAGGGTGGAGCAGGGGTCTCCAGAGTAGCCAGCTGCCTCAACAAATCTGAAGCTGTCAGCCTGAAAACATCTGAAATTATCAAAACAGCTGGCGAACAGATCTACAACTGCTGCTGATACCCCAACTTCATCCGCCCTCTCTGTAAAGCATGTTCTCTAGTATTTGCTGATCACGAAGCCATCATGGCTGGCGTGTCATTTAAAATATGGCTCCTTTTGTCTTTACGTCATCCTCTTACAATTTACATCTTGCACATATTTTATGTGGTCACAGAGTGCACTGATAGGTAAAAATAAATAACCCAACATATTGGAGTGGTATGCACACATTTTTTTTAACTGATATAAAATTGTTTTGGCAATTAGCACAATCAAAAAAACAAATTGGGGATGCCCGTACTCTAGGATGTCTTTTAACTAACTTCTCGTCAGATTTGATGGGTACTTTTACCCCACAATATGGTTGCGGCGCTTGCTCTGGGAGAATGACCAGTTCTGCCATTTTCTTGGGGTTTGAGGGGCTTCTATGATGAGTCTTAGGTTAATCAGTTCTGCTTTTCAAAATGCAGGTCACCTCCTGAAGGGTCTGTCATGAAATCAATTTTGTGTGTCACGCCCAGCATTCTTTTTAACGAAGCCAAATGAATGAAGTTGAAGGGAAATGACCAGGATTTATCACACCTAGGGAGTCCAATCCTGTCAGATCTCAGAAGCTAAGCAGGGTCGGGCTTGGTTAGTACTTGGATGGGAGACCGCCTGGGAACACCAGGTGCTGTAGGCTTGGAAGAAGGACCCGGCGACCCAGTCCCAAAAATCAATCAGCCATTGAAAACCCTATGAATAGCAGAGGAGCACTGACAATAGTGTTTCGCCTGTTGTACACAGGGTTGCTATGAGTTGGACACCCACTCAATGGCACCTAACAGCAACAGGGGAGAGTAAGTATTTCTAACTGCCTGTACCATTGGGGAAGTTCGAAGTCCTCACCCTGGAAGACCAGACACAGCAAGGGATTACTGACTGTGATTATGGGGAATAAAACACAGGAGACCAGGCAAAGCCATGTTATCTAAATGTCCCCATAGTGGTGACAGTCCAATTTTGATGAGATGGGTGAGAAAGAGCCATTGGGAGGTTTCCCGAAAATCGACTTGGCAACCGTGCACTGAGTGCAGTGAATAAACCCACCGTCCGTGGGGCTGAGCCTGCCATCCGAAGTTGGCTTCTATTGATTTCTAACCCTAATGGTGAACGAAAACCCTAGTGCTCTAGTTTCTGTCAGAGCTCATGCTCTCTCGGGGCCGGGCGGTGGCGGTCCCACCTTCTCTAGGGTCCCGTCAGATGCTCAGGAAGCCTTAGCCACCTGATTGGGTTCAGTCACGGTCCTCACACCCTGAGAGGCCTCGAGTCTCGGCACAGAAGGGATAGAAAGAGGACCATGATGGATCCAAGCCAGGGCAGACTCGGTTCCCCTGCCCCCACGAGATGCCACTGTGCCCCGACACTGTGACACAGTTCCACTGCCGCCTACTCACAGGCCACCTCTGAGTACCTTTCCTTCCCTTCTCCTCAGGTCTGAGCAGGGCTCCTGGGAGACCCCGCCTGGCTTAGCCACTTTCCTGAAGGGGCAGATGGACTCAGCCTCTCAAGTCAGGGACAGACTTGGGATGCCAGCTCCGCCCACTGTCTCTCCCTCCCTCTCACTCTCATGCTTGGAACTCCCACAGTGTAAAGCAACCACCCACACAAACAAAAGCACCAGTCCCTGGGACAGGAAGTGACTCACCAGCAAAAGAATGAGGGCCACAGGTTCTAGAAGGAGGCAGTTCCAGAGCCCAAACCAAGCACCCGGTCACGTGGTACAAGGACGAGTTCTCAGAACCTAGATGCTACTCTGCAAAAGTTGCCCCTCGGCGTCCTGACAAGACAGGAGCCACCGTGCCGGACCCTGCTCCACCCCATCTCCACACAACATCCTCTCCTACCCCTCCAGCCATTTAGGGAATCCTTCTTCTCAGCAAACTGTGACCCATGGTCTGCAGTGCCACTTCCACCCCATAGCTGACATTCCCTCTGTGCACAAAAGTGCCAGAAAGTCAGCCCCCGGCATCAGGCTATATCCCAGCCACCTTTGTCTCCCATTACCAGGGAGGTCAAAGAAGAGTCGAGAATCAGCCTCCCCTAAGCACCCGTGATGGGCTACATATAAGGCAGGCTGTATAATGCTCAGCCAAACCAAGGCCCCCAGGGCGGCCAAGGGAGCTCGGGGCCAGGGAACCCACACCTGCATGAGGGACAAGGTCTGGGGAAAGATGATTGATTGAGTGGCAGAAAGCATTCCAGAGTCTTAAAAAAAAAATAAACGAAAACCGAAGAACTTAAAACAAACAAAAAAGCCCAAGGACTTGCGTGTTTGGGAATGAACAAACTCTGTACTGCAGAAAGAACGGTAGGAATGACAGTGAGCTGAGGACCAAGAATCCAGCAGTGCTCCTGAGCCAATGGGGAGAAGGGGCAAGCCATGAGGCGGAAACCAACGCCAAGGTCACTGGAAACGTCTGTCCTACTCAGGACTAAGGAGGCAGGCAGGCCCAGAGCAAGGATGTGCGGCGTCCCCCACCCCCACCTGAGAAAACACGGTGGATTAGAGGAAGCTTTGGTTTGAGAGGGGAAAAAGCTACCAAGAAAAATGGCCAAAACACTAGAGGCAGAAAATGGGGTCTCATCTCTCCAAGGCGCCCCTGCTTAAAATGAACAGATTATCCAGAACCAGTGGGAAGAATAATGTTAGATGCCGTCGAGTTGGTATGCAACTCATAGCCACCCTGCTTACAAGTGAAACAGTATTGTCAGCGCTTCTCTGCTGTTCATAGGGTTTTCAATGGTGGATTGATTTTTGGGAGTGGGTTGCCAGGTCTGTCTCCCAAGCTTACAGCACCTGGTGTTCCCAGGCAGTCTCCCATCCAAGTACTAATCAGGCCTGAGTCTGCTTAGCTTCTGAGATCTGACAGGATTGGATGCCACAGGGTTATGGCTTCAGGCTGGGAAGAATAATTGTTGTTGTTGTTGTTGTTGTTGTTAGGTGCCGTCGAGTTGGTATCTAACTCATAGAGACCCTCATAGGGTTTTCAGTGGCTATCTGTTTCGGGATTGCCTTGGGAGTGGATTGCCAGGTCCTTCTCCCATTTTTGCGGTGCTGGGAATTGAACTCGGGACCTCAGAGACTGCAGCGCAGCGCTCTACCAACTGAGCTACATCCCAGCCCTAGGGAAGAATAATAGATGGGAGAAATAGCCTTTACACAGTCATCATTAACAGTACAGTGGGCGTATGTGCCAGTCAACAAGAAGTATAGGGCAGGATCTAGAAGCTCAAAGGAGACCAGAACATCTCTTAACAGATACCAGACTTTATCCATCTACACTTGCTCCTCACTGGATGGGAATCTCCTAAAGGCAAGGGATTGTTTTAATTACCTTTATAAATGCCTCATCTCTGGATGCACTGTGTGAGACAGGGTAGGGATACACTAAAAGCTGAATGGATAAATGGCTGGATGGCTGGATGGACACACGAACGAGCAGGTAGACAAAGAAGAATGAACGGCAAGCGTTTCTTACAGACTTTTCTCTCTTAGAAAGCAGGACCTTGTCTGGTTTCTTTCCAGCTGCTAAAGCTGGTGTTCAGTAAATGTCTATAGATAGTCTTGGGAACAGAAGGAAGGACTAACTCACTGCAGACGCGTCCTGCCTCCATGGAGGGTCTGACCCTCCAGGGCCTCTTAGGGAAGTCATGAATCCTCAGAACGCTTTCAGGAAATCCTGCCCCAGATTGTGAGCAGAGTAGCTGATCTTGGTGCCCCAGACCCCGTCACATTTCCAGCTTCCTTTTGAAGATAGCCAGAGGAATGTTGCTCCTAACGTGCCCTTGGCTCATGACCTTTTCTCCTTCCACCTCATAGGGCCCATCCTCTTTCCCCTGTCACTTTTTTTTTTTTTTTTTTTTTTTTTTGTGGTACTGAAGGTTGATCCCGGGGCCTCACGCCTGCATGCTTTGCAAGTGCTGAGCCACTGAGCTGCAACCCCAGCCCTTTTATTTTTTTCTCTACTTTCTGAGACAGGGTCTCGCTAAGTTATGTAGACTTCCTCTGGTCTCGAACTTGCAATCCTCCTGGCTCCGCCTCCCAAGCTGCTGGGATTACAGGCATGTGCCACCATGCCCAGCTCCCCTGTCACTTTCAAAGTCAGACATAGAACTCTTTCTTTTCATGGAACCCGCATACCGCATACTGGCTGGCTTGCCCAGAGCAACAAGAAAACACACAGAATCTCAGATGGGAGACAATGTTGAGATCTCATTAAGGCAAATACCTTTTTCTTCCTCACCTGGAGAAATCAGGTCATCAGCACAGATTAATTGAAGATTTCTTTCAATGCAAATTGCATCATTTTCATAGCTGTTAACATTGGCGTGGTTTATATTTGCTTTCAATCCAAAAGAAAAAGAAAAAGAAAAAAGACAGAAGATGTTTCCCAGGTAACTAAGGAAAATATTCAAGGGCAGAAATATCAAGCAGGCACGATATTTAAAATAAATGAGCCAGTTGTTCCTGCTTCTGTAAGAAGTTGCTTTTTCAATTTCAGACACGATGTTGTAGATCAGAGTAGGGGAGGGCTCTTGGCATGGGAGGGCTCTCTCTTCCCCAGGTATTACTTAGTCATCTGATTTACAGCAGTTGAAAACCTAGCCAGCTTTCTTTACTTCTAGGTATAAGTTTCCTATGCAGAACTCCAATCTAGCAATTGTCACAGGGCGCCATTATGATTTGTGCTTATCTTCCCTCCATCACAACAGGGGGCCTGTCATAGTTTGGATATAAAATGTGCCCCAAGGCTCACGATAGAACACTTGGTTCCCAGCCAGTGGTACTGTTTTGGGAGGCTTGTGTGGGTTTTGGGAGGTGGGAACTAGCAGGCAGACAAAGGTCACTTGGGGTGGACCCTTGAAGATGACACCCAGCGATTCCAGCCTGGATCTCTCTCTGCTCTTGGTCGGCCATGATGTGATGAGCTCTCCTCTGCCCTGGGCCCTGTGACCTGCTTGGCCATCCTCTGAAACCGTGAGCTAAAATAAACCTGTCCTTCCATGTTTCTATTGGGTATTTTGGCCATAGCAATGCAAATGTCAACTAATACAGGACCTCTTCCTCGGACTTACTTTTTATATTTCCGGTACCTAGTACAGTGCCTGGGAAAAATAGGTGTTTAAAGATGATAGAATGTTCTGCCATTCAACCTCCCCAGGAGAGTCTTCTCTTTCTGCATGCCGCTGCCCAGCCCAGGATCTGAACAGCAACTTTACTCTTCTGTAGCAACTAATTATTTCTGGATAACATTCTTTACTCGACTCCTACAGCCCCACCAAAATAAACAGCACTGATGGGATGCAGGCCTCCCTACCTAGGAATCAGACTCCTGGAGGCAGAGTCCAGCTTTCCTCCCACCCAGACTCAACCATCCCCAGTATCCTCTTCCAAGAGGATTGCAGTTACCAAAGGAAAAAGGTCAGACTGCAGCAGCTGAACTCTGCTTGGGAACCACAGCTTCTCTGACGGGCTGCCCAGAGCCGCCTTCAATGATGCGTCTCATTCCAAAAACCAATGCGCTCTCCAGCCACCTTGGCTAGAGGTAGGCGGCCATGGACAAAAGGTAGAATTGGCTCAGGCCGCCTTCCCTTCCTTCTGATACAAGGTCTCCGTCTACCTTCCCTTCACTGGGATTCAAGGCCTGCATCCTCTGACCGACAAACGCCCCCGTTGCACTCTGGCATCTGGGTACCTCTGCACACAAATCACTTCTTTCTCAAATCACTTCTCATCAGTTCATTCCACTCTTTGGGCTCCTGCCACCTTGGTCTTGTTATTCTATTATTATTATTATTATTATTATTGAGATAGGTTTTCGCTGTAGTCCAGGCTGGCCTTGAACTTGCACAGATCTGCCTGTTGCTGAGATTATAGACATGCGCCACCACACCCAGTTTACACACATAAACGTGGATGTCGAGGGAAAGATGGCATGTGCTGGGTGCACTAACCCCAAAAGAACAAACTCACGGAGAACAAGTACCACAATCGTTCACAAAACAGACCAAAGTGAGACTTCAAGGATGAGTGAAACACAGTTAATGGAGTTTTTCTATTAGAAACAAAAAACAAAAACCCTATAAAATTACACCTGTTCCCTGGGTTTGATCCCCAGTACCACAAGATAAAAGGAAAATATATATGCATGTTTATTGAGGAAAGTCTGAAAAGTATAAAAAAACACAGACAGGAAAGCCCTAATGATTCATTTTTTCATAATCCAAGTTAACCGCCATTCAACTTTTTGGTGTTCTTCCATTTATTTTTTTTCTATGCATACTGATGCTTATACATAGTATCTGCATATTTTACATGTGATATTTCTACAAAAAGCAACACATACAGTTTTGTCTTCTGTTTTGGATTTGAAATCCGAAGCATCGTGTTAGTAATAATCAAAATCAAAAACATGTTTAGTCACTACATTATAGTCCATTCTATGGATGCCAGATAATATATCTAATAATCTTCCCTTATCTCTGGACTATGTGATGAGAACTGTATTAGCGTTTGTTACTACAATGAAATAACTTGAGGCAGGCTACTTATGAAGTAAAGAGATTTATTTAGCTCACAGGAAGTCCAAACAGCACAGGCCGTCATGACGGCCCTCTTAGCCACATCACATAATGACTGGACCTTGTGTGTATATTGGTATCTGCATGGTTGCCCTCCCTCTCCTTATAAAGCCACCAGGGCTGGGAGGCGGGACATGCTACCACATTTAATTTAATCTAATTTAATCTAATCACTTCCCAAAGGCCCAACCTCTAAATAGCATAGTGGGACTACATTTCCACCCTCAAAATACCATTAATATAAGCCTTTGGAGACTGAGCTCCTGCATATTCAAATCACAGCAGGCACCTTTGAATAAAATTGTTTTTCCTAAACTCTGTTATCCTAAACCCTGCTTAGTTCCTTAAGATAGATTCCTAAAAGTAGAGTCACTGAGCCAAAAAGTATAACTATTTTAGATTCTTGATACATATGGATTATTTTCAAAGAGAATGTATCAACCCAAGGTTTCCCGTGTCATAGATACACATTTGCCAATGGCGGACTATAATAATCATTTGTCCTAGATAATTAGGTCAGGGAGGGTAACTGCTGCAACAGACCACCCCCAAATTTCAACAGCTTCACACCATAAAATGCTTTTTTGTTCAGTTCACAATCCCATGTGGCGTGGCAGGGCACTCTGCTCCACAGTCACGCAGGAACATAGTCTCTTTCCATCTAGTGGCTTCCTCGCTGCCTAGGGCCTCAGAGTCCTTGGCTGGGTGAATCAACAAAGGCAAAGAGAAAGCATGAAGGACTGATCTAGCAGCTGCTAGGGGCTTACATCACTACAATCCAACTCATGCTCTGCTCCTCAGCTTAGTGCTAAGTTCGTACCTACTGGGAAAGCCATGTGGGGAATGTAGCCCACATATATACGTATATATATTTAGATATGTTGTTGTTGGGTGCCGTCAGGTGGGGTTCCACTCATAGTGACCCTATGGACAACAGAACAAAACACTCTCTGACACTGTGCCATGCCTGGCACTCTGTCAGTGCTTCTCTGCTATTCATAGGGTTGTCAATGGCTGATTGTTTTGGGAGTGGGTTGCCAGGTCCTTCTCCTAAGCCCACAGCACCTGGTGTTCCCAGGCAGTCTTCTACCCAAGTGCTAACCAGGCCCGACCTTGCTTAGCTTCCAAGATCTGAAGAGACTGGAGGCCAAATGGCATGGCTATATGCCATACCTAAATATGTTGTTGATGTTAGGTGCTGCTGTGTTGGGTCCGACCCATAGTGACCCTTATAGAGCTTTCAATGGCTGTTTCGGGATTGCTTTGGGAGTGGATTGCCACACCCTTCTCCCATATATCTAAATATAGGTCTACCTATATTCCCAGGGCCTTCAGGTATACCATGGTGGCATCTGATTCCATTAGATTTTGGAAGCTAAGCAGGCTTGGGCCTGGTTAGTACTTGGATGGGAGACCGCCTGAGAACACCAGGTGCTGCAGGCTTGGGAGAAGGACCTGGCAACCCACTCCCAAAAAACAACCTGCTATTGACAACCCTATGAATAGCAGAGAAGCACTGACAATAGTGCTTCATCTGTTGTACATAGGGTCGCTGTGAGTCAGATACTGACTAGATGGCACCTAACAACAACAACAACAACATATTCCCAGGAAGAGAGATTTCATTATTTTGTAATCATGATTCAAAGATGAATAAATTGATCCACAAAGAAATAAGTAGTAAAAGTTATCACAGCTAATTAGAGGCAAAGGGCTGGGATTTAGCTCAGTTGGTAGAGCACTGCACTGCAGTCTCTGAGGTCCCGAGTTCAATTCCCAGCACCATAAAAATGGGAGAAGGACTTGGCAATCCACTTCCAAGGCAATCCCGAAACAGTCAGCCATTGAAAACCCTATGAGGGTCGCTATGAATTGGATACTGACTCAACGGCACCTAACAACAACAACAATTAGAGGCAAAAGCTAAGACCATGGGATTTTTTTTTTTCTTTTTTTTTTGGTGGTACTTGGAAGAAGTTGAACCCAGGGCCTCTCACATACTTTGCAAGATCTCTACCACTGTGCTGCACCTCCAAACCATTTTTTTTTTTTTTTTTACTTTGAGTCAGGGTCTCACTAAATTGCACAGGCTCCCTCTGGTGTCAAACTCGTGACCTGCTACTCTACCTCCCAAATTACTGGGATTATAGGTGTGCACCAGGGCACCCTCCCCAGGGCTAGAGGTTTTAAAAGGTAATGTTACATGGATACTTTGTGATAGGCTCTCCCAAACAATTTTCAAACATTGTTTTAATTAATTCTCAAGACAACCCAATGGCAGGTGCTATTGCTGTCCTCATTTCACAGAGGGAAACTGAGGCTGTGAGCAGTGAAGCAATAGGCCAAAGTCACACAGCAGTGAGTGGCAGTCGTGCGATTTGACCCGAAGCTCCCTTGACCACTGGAGTCATGGCGAGTCTTAGCACCACGGCAAACTGCTCTCGGGCGTCCTGACACTCGGCATCAAACGCTTTTCCAAACAGTTGTGCCCGTTACCAGTGCACTGCACGCGGGCTGCAGCGCAGCCCCAGGCAGGGTTGGTGTGCGAGTTACGCTCTGCCCATGAGCCAAGGATATTTCCGCAGTGCCCCACGCACTTGCCCGTACAGAACGCCTCCTGCTCCAGTGAGCATCAGCCAGGAATCAGCCAGCCCCGCTTTCTGCTTTCTGCCTTTGGTGCTTCCCAGCCTCAGAGGAAAGGATTTGCCTTTTCCTGCTCTGCTCCCAAGGCCGGAGCCTCCACTTTTGAGTTATGTCATTATTTTCTTAAGTGACAGAAATCTAGTCAAGGATTGGCGGCCATCACCACTGCGCGACAGTACGCTGAAAAGCTCTGTATATCTGTATCCGTGCATCTGTACACTGAAAAGCTCCACGTGTCCTTAAAGAGAAAAGCCAAAACCGAGCGAAGTGGTCTTCCATCGGTGGCCCGATCCTGTGATGGCCCAATATCAGGCCAAGCCACTATCTGGTGTGGCGACTGCAAGATTATAATATGAAACAGACTGCAGTTATATAATTAAAGATTTTTTTTTTTTTTTTTTTTGCGGTACTGGGGATTGAACCCAGGGCCTCGCACTTGCATGCTTTGCAAGTGCTGGACCCCTGAGCTGCACCCCCAGCCCATTTTTTTACTTTTTGAGACAGGGTCTCGCTAAATTACACAGACTTACTCTGGTCTCGAACTTGCGATCCTCCCACCTCCACCTCCAGCAGCTGGGATTGCAGGCATACGCCACCGCACCCGGCACTAATAAAGAAATATTTTTGAGCAACAGGGCTTAGAAACAATCAGACTGTTCCCAGATTCTTTGCCTCGAACTCCATGGTCAATGCCCGTGCTGCCACACAAGCCTGCTCTCTTCCAACCTTGTCCATCTGCCTCGCTGGCCCAAACCAGGCCTAGAAAAATGTCAGCAACAGCGTGAGCCTTA
>VMDO01038684.1:0-13408 GCA_007922755.1 Pedetes capensis
TCTTCTTGTGAGGACCCTGTCCTGCTGGGCCTCAGTTTATCTCCGCCCCCTCCTTAAAGGCCCCTCCAAACGTGGCAGGTTCTGAGTCCTGGTCGGGCTGCAGCGTGGGATTTGGGGCCACAGGGCGGTTGTGTCGCTGCCCTGCCCGCGGCTCCTGGGTTGTCGATTGGCTTCTTTCCCAACCATGGCCCCGCGTGACCAGCAAGTCCTCACCAACGCTGCCCTCCCCCAGGTCGGGTCCGCCATGAGCGGGCAGGTGAGCGCGCTCCGCAGCCTCCACGGCCTGCCAGGCCCCAACGCAGACTGGATGGCGGCGCTGTGCCCGCGGCTCTGGGACATCCCGCTGCACCATCTGTCCATCCCAGGTGAGGGCGTCGCCCAGGGCCCCACTGGGGTGGGGCCGAGGCTCTGGCTGCCTGCATCCCCAGTCTCCCCTAACCCCACACAGCCACACGCCTGAGCCCGGCCTCTGTCCCCAACCTTCTGCTCTGGCTTCACCCTGAGTCCCCCAGTAGGTGGGTGGAGCGACCTCGGTGCCCCCTGCTGCTGCAGCTGTTCCCACCACAAGACGCGAGGCCTTGGTCGCCTTCTCAGCCCAGGTGTTTGGCATGAGTTTGTCTCCTTGGGACAAACACCGGTGACTCAGTGGGGACCACGGGGCTACGACATGGTCCAGGGCGAGGCACCCTGAGTCCACCCGTGCCGGGACCGCAAGGAGACGCCGCCCTCCGGCCAGTGCAGCCGGGGCGACCCGGGTCCTCCTCCCACCCCGGCTCTGGGAAACGGCCATCGTGGGCCGTGGCCAGTGTCCTCAGCCCCTGCAGGCGCCGGGCTCCTCCCCAGGCCTGCGCTGCCTCCGGCCTCTCTTTGTGGACCACGGACACAAACTGCCCGACAGACAGAGCCGGAGCTGGGCCGCTGCGCCCGCTGTGTCTCTCACACAGCTTTGAGGGTCCGGCTCTGTGTCCTCGGGGCCAGTGGCCATGAGCTGCCCTGCCAGGGCGGCCACCCAGCGGGGCCCCCAGGGCCGTCTCCACTCCAGGTCAGGAAGTGCAGGCCCTTGGATGCTGGGCGCCAGACTCCCAGTCCGCCTCTGCCAGAGCTGCCCACCACCCTGGGCCTCGCGTGGCCGAGGGCCAGGTGCTCAGCCTGCTGAGCCCCAGGCACCCGCAGGTCCCGGCTCTGTGCAGCCAGCAGCTGGGCTCCCGGGGGTCCCCAAGACGCACAAGGTCAGGGCCTCCCTTGGAAGATGCCGGACGCCCAGACGGACCTCCCTCAGTGAGCCTCGCATACCTGGTGCTCTGGGCCTCAGCGGCCACAGGCCCCTCTGGGCGCATCTGTCCCCAGTCCCCACCTTGCTGAGCACCACGGCCGTCCCAAAGGGAGTCAGGACCAGAGAAGAGGCGGAGCATTGGCCGGATGGGCAGATGGGGAGTCCCTCACAGGACGAGGGCGGCCACTCCAGGTGGCAGGGCCCCCGCCCACTGCGTCCTCTGGCTTTGTGCTTATTCTCGGAGGCAGGGTCTCCTGTGTAGCCAGGCTGAGGCTGGCCTGGAGCCTACGGTCCTCCTGCCTCAGCCTCCCTAGGGCTGGGGCCACAGGCGTGGTTTTCCACGATGTTATCAACACCTGAGTCCTAGGTCAGTTCTCACGTCCGAGGTGGGCAAAGGAGGTGCACCTAGCACATTCACCACGCTGTAGAAACCGCCACCTCCGTCTGGTTCCAGAACATTCTCATCCCCCTAAGAGGAGACCCTGTCCCCATCAGCAGTCCCTCCCCACCCTCTCCCCAGCCCCACAGCCACAAATCCTCTTTCTGCCCTGGTGGATTGGCCTATCCCGGGCACGTCACACCAATGGAGTCACACACTCTGTGGCCTTCTGTGTCCGGCTTCTCCCGCTGGGCGTCATGCCTTCAAGGTTCATCCACACTATAGCCTGTCTCTGAGCCCTGTTCTTTTCCATGGCTGCGTAGTACTTCACTGCGTGGATGGGCCACGTTCTCTGTATTTATTTGTCCATCAGTGGACCTTTGTGCTATTTCCACCTTCCAGCTGTGTGCACAGGGCCGCCATGAACACCTGTGCGTTTTTCTTCCTCTCTCCTTTCCTCTCCTTTCCTTTTCATTCTTCTTTTCTTTTCCGAGACAGGGTCTCCATAGGTAGCCCAGGCTGGCTTCCAACTCAGAATCTTCTTGCCTCCAGCTCCCAAGCGCGGGGATGACCCGTGAGGCCACCACGCCCAGCCCCTTCAAGTCCCCGTTTCCTTTTGTTCCCTGTGTACTTGGCATCTTTCACGGGAGACGCCGGAGCAGACGGGAACTGGGTCTGCTTCCCCCGCCTGGAGAATCCGCCCCTGCCGCGGGTCCCTGAGACCCTTTCCAGCTGCTCCTGCTCAGCCCTCAGCCTCCCACCCCAGGAGCTGGCGCACGGGAGCAGCTGCCGCCTAGGTCCCGGGGAGCCGGCCTCGCGGCTCCCCTCTGTCTCACGCGGCACGCGCTCCAGGTGGGGAGGGGCCCAGTCACTGAACAAACGCTCTGCCCAGGCGGCGGAGGCAATGCCACTCCCAGATTTACAACACCAACGTGCAAAGGAAATGCCACCACGAGTCTCCAACTGCGGCAGTGAGAGGGGCCTGGAACCGTGGCCCCTGAGAACAGGCAAACGTGACCCCAGGGCGTTTCCCTGAGCTCCCCCGGAGCCGCGACGCTCCCATTCCTGCCTCTGCGCCATTACCAGCGCGGTTTGCAGTTCGTGGCCCCGAGTTCCAGCTGCGCGTACCTGGGGCAGCTCGGCTGCGGGCACCTGCCCTCCAGTTAGTTCACCCACGCAGGGTTTCTAAGCAGACCGGCGACCTGCAGGCTGGGATTTGGCTCAGTTGGTAGAGCGCTGTGCTGCCGTCTCTGAGGTCCCGAGTTCGATTCCCAGCACTGTAAAATGGGAGAAGGACCTGGCAACCCACTCCCAAGGCAATCCCGAAACAGTCAGCCATTGAAAACCCTACGAGGGTCACTATGAGTCGGATACCGACTCGACGGCACCTAACAACAGGCGACCGGTGATGAGATGCACAGGCGTTCGGTGCCTGGTTGGCTTTATTCTCATGAACCCCTGTGGGAGACTCTGGTCCCAGGATGTCGCCTGGGGCCCAGGCTGACCAGTGATGGCTCCGTCCTGGCAAGCCCGGCTCGAGCCGTCCCTCTGGGCCCAGAAAGCCCCTGTAGAGGTTGATGCCAGGGAATCGGCGAGATGCTCAGGGCCGCCAGGCTCCTCTCAGGCGCCCACATCGCCCCGGGAACCCAAGTCCCTCCCTGCATTACGGCCTTTCCAGGACCAGGGAGCCCCTGGTGTGGGACACTAACCTGGTGCACAGGACCCAAGCGATGTCTTTCCACGGCTGCCCACCGGACACTCGCCCAGGGCTGGGCGAATGCTGGGGTGACGCGGCCAAGCAGCAGCACTAGGACCTCAGGAGGCAGAGGGAGCTGAAGGTCAGGCCTGGGCCAGGGCTTGGTGACCCCAACCGCTGAGGAGGACCCGAAACTCTCACCTCCCATGCCTGGGAACGGACCTCGCCGGGAAACAGGATCTTTGACGATGCCATTAAGGATGGAGAGACAAGGGGCTCCTGGAGCAGAGGGGCCTGAAGGCAACAGAGACGTCCTCAGGGGTGACTGGAAAATACGGTGAATGTCTAGATTTTGTCAAAGTTGAGAGGGGTCCATGGTGGAATATTTTTACTGTAACATTTTTTTCCTAACTTAAACATTCAGAGCATATTTGGATCACACTTTATGTTAATAAAGCTTCAGTCACGCTGTAATGAAAACATCAGGACAACAACCGTATGGATCAGAATGTTGAATTCACAGACGGAAATGACTCCAAGAATTGAACCCACGGCAAAGGAGGGATTTCAGATCCGCGGGGAGCGGTCCGCCCGGCCGTGGTCACAGGCACTGACAGCGTAGTGAAAACAAAGTGCGAAGTTTGTCTCCTGTTTTACATCGAAACGTCTGACAGAGTCTGAATATTCACAAGACAAATGAAGCCACAAAAGCTGTCACGTTGTAGAGCCGGGCGCGGTGGCTCACGCCTGCCACTCCAGAGACTCAGGAGGCGGAGGCAGGAGGGTGGCAGGCCGGAGGTCGGAGGCAGCCTGCGTAACCCAGGGAGACCCTGTCCCAAGATAAAAGTTACAAACTGGGCTGGGGGTGCAGCCCGGTGGTACAGGGATTGCACAGTGTGTGCAAGGTCCTGGGCTCAACCCCATAATGTGATAACAAACTGAGATCTGTGGCAGCGCAGACGCATGTCTGTGGTTAGGCTAAGGACAAAGCCAAATGCAAGGCTCGCAGGGGAGATGGGCGGATTCGAACTCAGGAACGAAGCCTCAGTCCTTCTTTCCTCTGCACGGACAGCAGTCAAGGGCCAATGGCTCTGCAGCGGATGCCCTGGGTGCCCCGGGGCTGGCCCGGCAACCTCGCGCCTCAGTGACCTTGCGCCCCAGTGCTGCGCCCCGTGGACACGTGACTCTGTGTGGCCGGAGGACTTGGCGGGCGTCCAGTATTCACTGAGAACAGAGGTGACAACCAAGCCGGTTCTCCACACCAAGGGTGGACGGAGGCAGGAGGTGCCACCCGTCCTGGTCAGTGGGAGAGAGACGCGGCCCCTCAGAGCTGCCAGGGCCATGGCTGACCCGAGGTCCCCCTGCCCAGTCCAGAGCCCCCAGCTTCCGGGCGAACCTCCGGCGAGCCTCAGGCCGAGGCTGGGCACAGGCCACTCAGAACATGGTGACGGGGTGCACAGGGCACTGGGACGTCGCTGAGCTGGCGTGGAGGGAGAGCAAGGATGCTGTGTCCCCCACACGTCTGTGCACACGTCTGTCAGCAGAGGAGGTCTGCAGAATGACACTGCAGCCTCAGGTTCACCAGGACGGACCCGGCAGATGCAGCGGGCAGGCGGGTGAAGGCGGGCGTAGCTCAGCCCTGCTGTTTCTCCAACGTGTGCAGAGAAACACGTGGTGCCGTGCAGAGCTCAGGACCTCGGGGGACTCATAACGTGGCTGGGTGGGCGGAGACGAGACAAGAGCAGTTACGCTCTGGAGCCAGCTGCTGCTGTTGTTGTCAGGTGCCATGGAGTCAGGTCCGACTCATAGCGACCCTCATAGGGTTTTCCATGGCTATTTCAGGATTGCCTTGGGAGTGGATTGCCAGGCCCTTCTGCCATTTTTGAGGTATTGGGAATTGAACCCGGGACCTCAGAGACTACAGAGCGGTGCTCTACCCACTGAGCTAAATCCCAGCCCCCGTGCAGCCAGCAGAGAGCTTTAACCCTCCTACTTACCTACGTCCTCTCGTTTCTGCAATTAACACGTATTCCTGCGTATCCCCATCTCCTGGGGCTGACTAACAAGTCGCCTTAAACAGCGGTCTTAACGCCCAGGACCCCATCCTCCCCCAGCTCTGGAGGCAGAAGTCTGAGGTCCAGGTGAGGCCGGGCCGCGCTCCCCCACGGGCTCAGGGGCGGCTCCTTCCCGCCTCTCCCAGCTCCTGGGCTCCAGGCGTCCCTTGGCTCTCGGCCTCCATCCTCACATGGTTTCTCCTCTGCATCCGCGTCTCCTCCTCTGTCTCTCTAAGGACTCTGCCATTGCGTTTAGGGACACCCTGCTCCAGTCCACCCCAAATCCCTAACTCCATCTGCAGAGCCCGTATTTCCACATAAGGCCCCATCCCAGGCTGCAGGCAGGCGTGAGCTGGGGCCCCTCGCGCCCACGCAGGACGTGTGGTCTGCACACGTGACTGTGCAGCTCCCGCCGGCGTGTGCGGAGGACCAGGGGTGAAAGGTCCCTGCGTTTCCTTTCAGGCAGCCACGACAGCATGACCTACTGCCTGAACAGGAAGTCCCCCATCGCCCACGGCCAGCCCAGGCTGCTGCGGCTGCTCAGCAAGGTGGTGCCCTGCATCACCCGCCCCGTGGTGCTCAAGTGGTCGGTCACCCAGGTGAGGGCTGCGTGGCTTCGGGGGTGGGGGGAGGTGGGACGGTGGGGGCTGATTCCTAGCTTGAGGAAGCGGGAGGGGCCGGCTTCATTACCAAGCCCACGTCAAGCTGGAACCCAAATCTCACGTCTCACCCCAGAGACGGTGGGGACAGAGAGCCAGGCGTCACGTGAGCCTCAGAGCGTCCCCAGGGTCACGAGTGCCACAGCGGGCGGTGGGGATGGAGAATCGGCTGACTTAGGGTTCAGGGCCACGACTCTGCAGGGGTGTAACCAACAGCAGAGTCCTGGCCACGGCTGCGTCCACCAAGGGATGGGGCTGATGGAATCCCAGGCCAGGGTCCTGCAGCCTCCGGTGGGTGCCAGCTCACTGGGGAGCTGGGTGGCCACGTGACACGTGTGGCTGTGGACACCTTCTGTGTGTCAGTGGATGGCCAGGCCACGTGTGGCGGAGGGCGCGCAGGCCGGCACCCCAGCCCATCCTGAGCCCCAGGGTCACAGTGACAGACGCAGGAGTGACCTGCGGGCCCCGCCGGGTGACAGCCGCCTCTGTCCGCAGGCGCTGGACGTCACGGAGCAGCTGGACGCGGGGGTGCGGTACCTGGACCTGCGGGTCGCCCACATGCTGCAGGGCTCCGAGAAGAACCTGCACTTTGTCCACATGGTGTACAGCACCGCGCTGGTGGAGGTGGGCGGGCCGGGCGGGGAGGGGACACCGCCCAGCACTGGCCGGGACGGCCACGGGCCGGCCCAGAGGGGGCGCCCACCTCCACACTCAGGCTGAGAGGCCGCGCCCCGTGTGCATCTCTGACCTGCACGGTGCCCTGGACTCTGCGATCTGCGCCCTTGCACTGTGCCCGGGTCCCTGAGACTGGCTGCGTGGCAAAGACTCGTGGGTTCGCCTCCCCGCCTCCACGCTAGGCTTTGCCAATTCCTTCTTCCCGGTGCTGGGGGTCTCTAAATCTGATACGTGGAGTTACTGGGCTGCATAGAGCCTGCTGACCGCTCCTGTGTCCACCGCAGCCCCCAGGGAACCCCAGGGCCTGGGGGCTGTGCCTACAGCTCGCTCCGCTCCTCTGCTCACTGCCTGGAGCTTGCAGACCTCACGACTGCACATGCAGTGCGTTCTCCAAGGGTGTAGGTGCTCACACACACCACGCACACAGGTGCACGCACACGCGTGCCCGGGCACACGTGGACGCACACACGCAGACGCACACGCAGGGCACACACTGGCACACGCGCAAACGTGTCCAGATGCGCGCACACAGGGCACGCGGAAGCATGCGGACATGGACCCAGGTACACGGACACAGACGCGTACCTGTGCTCACACACCGCACACATCTGTGAACACAGACGCGGGTGCACGCACACCCACCCACATATGGGCGCACGCGTGTGCACAGGTATCACACGCACGCGGATACACACGGGTAGAGATGTGCACAGACACAATCACAGACAGACGCACAGACACACACGCGCTTCTCCACCCAGAACGCCCCTGCCCCCTCTGGCTCCGCCAGTCCCTGTCCCGGCCCAGCCCCCAGCCTGGAGCCGTGGGCCACCGGCCTGGCTTGGCCTCCTCCTGCCGTGGCAGTGGCCGGGCTCTGTGTGTCTGCAGGTAGCTCTTGTGGCTGAGCGGGTTTGGCTCCAGGCAGCCCCTTCACCCCAGGGCCGCCTGGGCCCTTGGGAAACCCCTCATGGCCTGGCTCCCGCCCCCAGGACACGCTGACCGAGATCTCCGAGTGGCTGGAGCGGCACCCACGGGAGGTGGTCATCCTGGCCTGTAGGAACTTCGAGGGCCTCACCGAGGACCTGCATGAGTACCTGGTGGCCTGCATCAAGAACATCTTTGGGGACATGCTGTGCCCCCGCGGGGTGAGGAGGGCATGGCCCACGCGGGGCAGGGGCGGGCATGGCCGTCCGTGGGTCGTGGGCACACCTGGCCGGGTGCTCAGAGGCGGCGGATCCTGGCTGGGGGAGTGGCCGGGCTCTGGCTCCTGCGGGACGGCTGGCCTACAGAGGCAGCCCAGGGATGCGCCGCTCACGTCTGCCCACGCACCCAACCCCGCCTGGGACCTGGGTTTGCAGGGGTAGAGCTGGGCAGCCCCGGAGGCTGGGATCGCGGCTGAGTGTCCAGGCCGCTCTCCAGGCGCAGGGGCCCTGACTCGGGCTTCGCACCGTGTCCGGTGTCTGTCCACGACACACAGCTGCCTGTCACGGGCTCAGGCCTCCGTGTCAGGACGCCCTGATACAGGGGCGTGACAGGACGGCCCTGAGCTGATTGAGCCACAAAGCCGTCTCCTCCAGGGCCCTCCCGAGCCCCAGGGACGTGGCCTGCGAGCACCAAGCCTGGGGTTCTGTCTGCCCCTCGCTGACCGTGGCTCACCTGCCCGGACGGCTTTCCCTCCTGGGCCATGGTGACCCAGGCACCTCCCTCTCCCATGGGGAGCTGAGACACGAGGCCCACATCTGTTCATTGGAGCCACGTGGCCATGGCTGACGTGGCAGGCTCCCCTCACCATCCCTACCCTGCCCCTCCAGGAGATTCCGACGCTGCGGCAGCTGTGGGCGCGGGGTCAGCAGGTCCTGGTGTCCTATGAGAATGAAGGTGCCCTGGGCCGCCACCAGGAGCTGTGGCCCGGGATCCCCTACTGGTGGGGGGACAAGGTGAAGGCGCAGGCGCTCATCCGCTACCTGGAGACCATGAAGAGCTGCGGCCGCCCAGGTACACGAGGCTCCGTCCCAGCAGGGCGGTCGCAAGCATCTGCAGCCGGGCACGCGGGTCGTGGTCCTGTTAAGGGGAACTTAGCAGCGTCTCATGCTGGCTGTGTGCACGTGCGGACTTGTGTGCGCGGTGTACATGCATGAGTGTCTACGCACAGGCAAGGGTACACAGCGTGCACGCGCTTCCGCCAGGCCCCGCCCGCGTGTGATCCCACACTCGGGAGGTGAGGCAGGAGGGGTGCGAGAGCCAGTCTGGGGTAGCTACACAGCAAGACCCTGTCTCAGAAAACACACGCACCAAGTGCTACGCTCCTCCCGTGGGTGTGCACGTGGGTCAGGACGTGGGCGTCTCTGGGGACACCATCCCGCCCACCACACGTGGGTCAGGACGTGGGCGTCTCTCGGGACACCATCCTGCCCACTGCATAGGGTCAGGGGTGGCCATCCTTGGGCACATCATCCTGCCCACTGCACGTGGGTCAGGGGTGGCCATCGTTGAGGACACCATCCTGCCCCACTGCACGTGGGTCAGGACATGGGCGTCTCTGGGGACACCATCCTGCCCACCGCACATGGGTCAGGATGTGGCGTCTCTCGGGACACCATCCTGCCCACTGTACGTGGGTCAGGATGTGGCGTCTCTCGGGACACCATCCTGCCCACCGCACGTGGGTCAGGGTGGCCATTGCTGAGGACACCACCTTGCCCACCGCACGTGGGTCAGGATGTGGCGTCTCTTGGGACACCATCCTGCCCACCCCATGTGGGACAGGGGTGGCCATCGTTGAGGATACCATCCTGCCCACCGCACGTGGGTCAGGATGTGGCGTCTCTGGGGACACCATCCTGCCCACCGCACGTGGGTCAGGATGTGGCGTCTCTCGGGACACCATCCTGCCCACGGCACGTGGTCAGGGGTGGCCATCGTTGAGGACACCATCCTGCCCACCGCACGTGGGTCAGGATGTGGCGTCTCTTGGGACACCATCCTGCCCACCCCATGTGGGACAGGGGTAGCCATCGTTGAGGACACCATCCTGCCCACTGCACGTGGGTCAGGATGTGGCGTCTCTCGGGACACCATCCTGCCCACCCCATGTGGGACAGGGGTAGCCATCGTTGAGGACACCATCCTGCCCACTGCACGTGGGTCAGGATGTGGCATCTCTGGGGACACCACCCTGCCCACTGCATGGGATCAGGGGTGGCCATCGTTGGGAACGAGCCGGCACTCAGAGCCCGCACGTCCCACGTCCCTCTGCTCCTGTTTCAGGCGGCCTGTTCGTGGCGGGTGTCAACCTCACGGAGAACCTGGAGTACGTCCTGGCCCACCCGGCGCAGTCCCTGAAGAAGATGACGCTGCCCAGCCTCCCGCAGCTGGGCGCCTGGGTCCGCGAGCAGAGCCCCGGGCCGGGCTCGAGCTGCACCAACATCATCGCTGGCGACTTCATCGGCGCGGACACTTTGGTCAGCGACATCATCGGACTCAACCAGAAGCTGCTCTGGTGCTGACCGGCCCCTCTGGCTGGGACGTGGGCAGAGCTCAGACTTGCCCCTCACTCTACGAACACCGGCCAGCACTTCAGCTGAGCATCAGGGCGAAGGGGGTCCACGCAGGCCCCACCGCCACGCAGGGCGCTCCCCTGAGGAACTCGCTGGCTGTGCTCCTGGTTAAACATGACCCTTCATGGACGGGCGCGGTGGCGCACTCCTGTCATCCCAGCGGCTCAGGAGGCAGAGGCGGGAGGATCGTGAGTTCGAGGCCAGAGGCAGTCTGTAACTTAGCGAGACCCTGTCTCAAAAAGGGAAAAAATGGGCTGGGGGCACAGCTCAGTGTCCAGCACTTGCAGAGCATGCGGGCGCGAGGCCCTGGGTTCAACCCCTGGTACCACACACACACACACACACACACACACGAAGGCCCTTCACTGAAGGTCTTCCCGGTACATAGCATGGCGCTTCCTACCCGACTCCACGCTGCCAGTGCAAGAAGTCAGGTGCCAGCTGACCTGGAGTTTTTCCAAGAGCCCCAGGGTGGCATTTGGATGGTCAGGGGCACAGTCATGTTCACTGCAGAGGACGAAGGGTGTTGGAATCCCAGCCCCAAACATTTAAAATTAATAAGAAATGACCCTGTAGTTTAGGTGAAGTCACACCCTCCCAAGTCTCTCCCCTCCACCCCCTGCAAGCAGGCTTCCTTGGGGCTTGCTGGTTTTATTTTTTTACTCATTAGGTGCTGTCGAGTCAGGTCTGACTCATAGCGACCTGATGTACAACAGAAGAAAACACTCCCTGACACTGTGCCATGCCCAGCACTATGTCAGCGCTTCTCTGATATTCATAGGGTTTTCAGTGGTGGATTGTTTCAAGAGTGGGCTGCCAGGTCCTCCCATTTTTGTGGTGCTGGGGATTGAACCCAGAGATCAGAGAGTGCTGGGCAGCCCTCCACTCGTTAAGAGAAATGAATTTGATAAAGCGTCTGATGGGCGGGTCCCAAGAAACGGAGGCCGGGCTGTGAGGGCGAGTGGAGGTGGAGGCCCGCCCCTTCCTGCTCCCAGGGCCTCCCGCCACACAGCTGTCAACACAGGTGCGAGCGGAACGGCAGGTGCGAGGCTGGGAGCCCGCTGGGCGCCGCTTCTCACCCTCCCGGCTCGCCCGTGCCCCCTGCGGCTCTCTGCCCCTCCACCTGTCCTCTGAGGCAGAGGTGGGCGGCGGTTTCCCAACGTGACCCCGGTTCTGTTCAGCTTCTGACTCGGCCTTCCCTGCTGGTAGGATCGGTAATGTGAATTGTTTCCTAACTCTTGACGCTCTGGCTTTTCGGGGCCAGGCTGGCCTGGCGAGGGCCCCAGGCTGGATGGAGGCCAGCAAGCTCGCACGGGGAGCGGGGAGCGGAGCGCGCTTCCCAGGTGCAAGGCGGCCACGCCCTTTCCTTCGCTCTCCACGCAGCCAGCCTTCCCCCCCCCCCACCTCTGCACAGCCCCTGCCTGCAGTTACTCCGGAGCCAACCCCTGTGCTCTGCCAGCCCCGCTGGGCCTCCCTGGGCCTGGGCTGGGAGGCCCCTTCGCCCCAGAGCGCGAGCCCTTGTTCTCCTTCCCACGGCTATGGCCTCTGCGCCGCCCCCTCCACGACTAAAATCCACACCACAGGCACAAACGCAGCGTCTCCACACGGTCTTGTTACTCAGCGGGCCGGACGCAGGGCCCACGCGTGCTTGGCACGCGCTCTGCACCGGCTGCGCCCCAGCCCACTTTGACTCTTTACCTTGAGACGGTCCTCGCTGAGCTGCGCAGGCTGCCTCCGGCCTCGGACTTGGGGTCCCGCTGCCTCCGCCCTGAGTCGCAGGGACCACGGGCCTGGGCCACGGCGCCCACACGGCTCCTTCACTGCACTCCGTGCTAGGAGTGCCCAGTTCTGCAGACCCTGAGCTCCAGGACCCTCCTGCTGTCCTGGGCGGCCACGGGGTGCGTCTCGCTCTGGTATCTGGGAAGTGTCGTCCACCCGTGGGGCGTGTGCCACGGGGCACCGGCCTGGGCATTTTCCAAAGGAAAATGGTCTGCTGCTGCCCGGCTGCCACGGTGAAATGAGGTGCCGGACAGGTGGAGGGAAAACCCGCAGGCCCAGCCCAGCGCTGCCTCAGACCGGAGACGCGCCTGCGTCAGGCGCCAAAGAGCCAGAAAAACAAAGGCGCACGTTTAGGGACACGCGCACTGCACAACGGCCACTGCTTCCCAATAAATCTGCCCTGCGTCTGCCTCAGGGTTGTTTAATTCTTGAGAACTAAGAGAAACCAAATGCAGGCACGTTTGGAACGTTTTGACACCACACGAGCGAAACCCGAGACGTCTGGGGCTTTCGTGACACACAGGACGGCGCTTGGGAAAGGTCAGGGGTTAGAACGTGACGTGTCCTGCACACCAGGCTCCTGTGAGGGCGCTTGCTCCCCGCAGTGGTGTTAGCACAGAAGGTTCTGGAAAGTGCGGGAGGTGGGGCTGAGCTGCAGGAAGGAGGCAGCTGGGAGCGGGTCCCGGGGCTTCTCACAGGCCAATGCTTCCTGCCCTGCTCTCCGCTTCCCACCCCACTCTCTGATCCCAGCCACCATGATGTGAACGGGCTGCTCCGCCAAGCCCACGCGCCACGACAGACGGGACCCTCTGAAGCCGTGAGAACAACAGACTCGTCCTTTAGGCCGTCACCGTCGGGTAGCTTGCCACAGTGATGTGAAAGGAAACACAAACGTCACCTTGGCCGGCACGGTGGCTCCGCCTGTGATCCCAGAGACACCGGAGGCTGCGGCTGGAGGACGGTGAGTTGGAGGCCACACTGGCCTCAGCAGCTGTCTCGAAACAAGAATGGTGTGCGGCGTGGTGGTGTAGCGCTCCGAGCACGCGCAGGACCCTGAGCTCGACCCCCAGAACTGCCACAAAGAGAGAGAGAGGTCACCTCGATGAAGCAGCTTTCGCGAGTCACAAAGATGTTTTAAAATCAAACAGGTCCTGTCTCCTCCCCACTGGCTTTTGCTACATAGGTCAGGAAAGGACCGCGGTCTCGGGTGTTGTGTGGTTGTGCGCTCTTCACGGGGACGTTAACCACTACTGAATTATGAGGAGGAACTGTGGAGCCGTGGTGTAGAACGCGGCATCCTCCTCCTCCACAGAGACACCTCCTCCTCCTCCTCCTC